>JAXGGA010014473.1:0-32016 GCA_038373865.1 Uloborus plumipes
TGACGATTTGGTGATTTTTTTTCAAGACACGAAAAGAGGCCTTTCTAAAATAATTTTTATTGTGTCTAAACCATATGGCTTATAGAGCTATAATTTGGTATGGTTTCATGCAAGTTTTATATGTACATCCAAAAAAATTTTCATTAAAATCGGAGGGGGTCGAGTGGGGATTTTCTCGAAGTTTGGGACACTTGACATGGAATGACCCATAGTTCTGCGCACTATTTCGCCAAAGGAGTTTTTTTCTATCTTTTCAACTTAAAACTTAAATTATTCCGTCTCTCCTGCTGGTCTATAATCTTTAACGGGATAACAAAATTTATGGCACTTGTCGTTGAGATTTATTTATCATGGAAAGAGACAGAAGATCCTCTCCTTTACGCCACAAAACAAGTGTGGTCCCCTTTTGGGCTTACTGCGAACAAATTAGCAAAAAGTATAAGATTTTTTAAAAACTTCTATCTCTTAACACATTGATCACAGTAAAAACAGATACAGATGTTTAAATCAGTTATTGTTATTATCAATGGAGAGGTGATGAGTTAACGAAAATGCATTCTTTGTTTTCTGGGTGCGAAGTGTTTTGTACTATATTTCTCGACCCCTATAGCACATAGCAATTTATCGTCGCACTCCTTTATGTTCCTTCCTTCGGTCCCACGGATCCCACGTCACCAAGTCGCAGAGAAGGTCACCAAGTCGCAGAGTTTCTTTAATTATCTTTTCTTCAATTTTTCAAACATGATGTCGTCATAAATTCTGATAAATTTATTTGAAAAATAATGCAGGAGAGGAGAAAGACTCCTTTCCTTCTTCCCAAAAGCCTATTGATTAACATCTTGTCCATTACCTCAACTTCGCTCTCCTTCCTGTTAGTCCAACATACTCCCAATCATAGGTGGCTGGTGCACCAAGAAATTGGGGGATCAAAAGAAGTTTGTGAGGAGCTTAGGGCAGCACCCTAAAGTTGTTTTTTTTTCTGTAAAATTTGCCTATATTATTGGATTTTAACAAATGACCTCCAAAAACTTTAATACAGTCTGAAATGCAGGATGGATTTTACTGTAGATATCCCTTTGCAATTCAAAGTTCCTTTCTTGTGAAATAAGATGAGGAAAAAAAAACATTTTGTGTTATTTTCAGTTTTTAATTTTCATGAAATAAATCAATCCACCCAGTAAATAACCGACCGTTAATTTTTCGCTCTAAAAAGTGAAGGGCAGGGCCCCTTTACTTTCGGAAGTGAAGGGGAGCAGGTGCCCCCTTGCCCCCCCCCCCCCTCCGTACAAACAGCCTTTGCTCCCATTGCGTCATAAAAGTTGCATTGTTTATTTTTTTTTTCAAACAAACTTTCTTCACTTCGAACCCCCCCCCCCCCGAAAAAAAATCCTGGCTACGGCCTTGTTCTGAGGTACAGATATAGTCAGTCCTATCATTTAGGAGAATCAGGGATGGGGGAGGGGAGGAGTTAATGCCCCACCCCCCGGCTTAGAGAAATCAAAGTACTTACATTATGAGTGGTCATGGTTTTCGTTGTTTTTTGATGAAGTTGCACTGTGTTTTTGTACTCTTTGATTCCCCCCTCCGAAGGAAAAAACTAGAAATGATGGTATTAATGATGGCCGAATATAGTATTAATGAACTAGGTCGGCAAATGAAAACAAATAAACAAATATTTAATATAATAAATTTATTTAAAAAAAAATACAGTGTCTTTGCAACGTTTGCGGAAAAGTGGAAATTCCCGCTTGCTAATATGCGAACATTAATGTGAACTGAAACTTTTCAACACATTATAAGTTGTCTGCGAGTGTTATGACTTTGGCTGATGGTATGGCCCATTTGTCACCATGACACTAGTATTCGCGAAATCAGTCAAACGGCCGTGATACTAACTTCAGGTCTTTCTGTATCAATAATCCAAATGATACATTCCCTTCTTTGGATATATAATCAGCCACAATCCATTTTGGTAGGAGAAACACGCTCCTTGTTACATGCATTATGGCAACAGGCCGTTTTTGTATCATCCAGAGACTCATACTGACTCCAGTGTCCACCGGAACTACCACTACATGTGGTTTAACCGGTTGGATGGGGCCCTGAAGAGCCCTCTGTTTTTTGATCAAGATCAGGAGCCGATCAACTCCTGGTCCATCACCCCCAAAGGTATCTTTATAGAATGGGAACTTGGAGGACATTGTCACCACGTAAATATTTAACGTACCCCACCCACCATTAGTAAACACGCTGGATCTTTGACCGGCTGATCGAACCCGGGACCCTTCGGTTACTAGTCCGACCCCTGACCGATCGGGCCACGAAAGTCCTGGCATCCAAAGACTGTAGTTTCATCCTTGTTCTGGACTCATTTGTCTGGAATAGTTAATAACTGAGCTGGAGGCAGACGTTGTACATACACTGGTTATCATAAATTAAGGAAAAATCACGAAAATCGCGATAACTCCCTGAAAAATAATCCAAGTTATACAAAATTTGGATATGTTGCTAAGTAAGAGTTGCTGAGTAAAAATGTCATGCAAATTAGTGGCACTGCAATCGGAGTACGTCATCTTCGAGGAGCTTAAAAAACCACGTTTGAGAGCAAGTCTATAAATCTCGCCGTGATACTACCAAAAGAAATCTGAGATAGCCAACTTGTAGCTATGACTTCTAGGCATCATTTACCTGCAGAACTAAGATGCAGAGCCATTCGGAGACTAGAGGCAGGACAAAGTCAAACAGAAGTGTCCAGGTGGCTAAATTTGAGTCTTTCTGTGGTTCATAGACTTTAGAGCCAATTTTTAACCACGGGTTCGGCATCCAGGCGACGGGCGCTGATGACTGATATTTGAGGCTATGTGCACGCAGGAGTAGATCTGCTACTCCGACTCGTCTCAGATCCTCCCAGGCTGCAGCCACCGGAAGGTTGGTATCAACTTCTACCCTACGTAGAAGGCTTCACGAAGGTGGTCTGTATGCGAGACGACCAGTTATTTGTGTGCCGTTGTCATCACGCTGTAGGAGGGACCGTTTGCAATGGGCACGACAACATGTTCATTGGATGCATGACCAATGGAGGGTTGTACGCTTTACGGACGAGTCTAGAATTTAGTCTAGAAAGTGATAGTAGGCGTCATTTGATATGGAGGGAGCCTGGAACCCATTATCATCCGTCAAACATTCGCGACAGAGATGCATGCGGAAGAGGCAGTGTCTGTGTTAGGGGTGGCATCTCTTTGGGTGGACGCACAGACCTCCATGTCTTTTCCAGGGGAACCGTAAATGCTCAAATTTATAGGGATGACATCCTTGATACTTACGTTCGCCCATACGCTGGGGCAATAGGTGATGCATTCCTGCTACAGGACGATAAAACAAGACCGCACCGAGCTCGCATCACAGACGATTATCTGGAACACGCTACAATTCTGCGAATGGAGTGGCTAGCTCGTTCCCCGGACTTGAATCCTATCGAGCACGTTTGGGACGCTTTAGGGAGACGTATTGTTTCCCTCAAACCCTTGCCACGCTTGCTACTGCTTTGCAAGATCAGTGGCTCTTGCTTCCCGTAGAATTGATAGAACGAATAATTGACAGCATCACGCATCGCTGCTCGTGCTATATTACTGTTAGAGGGGATCATATACCATATTGAAGGCACTTCCCCAATATCAAACTGTCACCTTAAATTTGTTCATTTTGTAAGTGCATTATTTTTTATAATACCATAATTGTCTGGTAATTTCTTTCTACGTTATTTTATACCTTACTATAGTGTTGTACAATGTGGCCAAGTTTCATAAAAATCTACAAGTAACTTCTTGAGTAATCGTCATTTTTGGGATTTTTCCTTAATTTTTGATAATCAGTGTAGTTCTACTTTAACAGAGCGACATTCCAACTTTGCTTTGCCTTCAACTGACGAGTTGAACCGCACCGCTTCTGTGGACTTCTGCTGGTTTGGGGTAAACTTATTTTAGCTACCAGTTTCTTGGCTGTCTCAGCTTCAATGAGATGTCATTTACCTCCAGCTCGATTATTGACTATTCCAGACTGGTGAGTTTATAATAAGGACAAAATTACTGTCTCAGGATGTCATATATTGTCGATACATAAAGCGTAGTTTTGCCGTAATCCTGGCTCAATTGCAGTAACTTACAGCTTGTTATGCCCCTTGTTTAAGCAAGCTAAATTTGTAAAAGGACCGAAAGCCATGGTGGGTCGCTTGTCAGTTCGGTCGCCAGAACCCTGCCCCCATAAAACTTATAATATTTATACGATTCCAATCCGGGCCCTCCCACGGGTTAGGCCTCCATTTACGACCAGGTTTACAGAGTCACTCGACCGCCCTGATTTTTTTCCAATTAAACGAGTCACTTGATTGTTTATTGGTTTCTGTAACAAGTTTTTCGCGAAGAAATGATTGATGGTGTTGGTTTTTGTTAAAAGATTTGAACAAAAATGTGTTACTAATCTGTTTCGGGTGTCATCAAAATGGCGACAAAAAAAAAATCGCCAACCCATAGGCGAGTCATAACACCCTCAGGTAAAGTTTGACCACGAAGGGGGTCCTTGAAGGGAAAACGATTCTCTTCATTTTATAACAGGTAGCACCAGAGAGATCGCGCAATTAGTAAATACTGTTCTGAACTATATGCGAAAAAAATTAATTTGTTCGCAAATTCTATTCTTTATAAAATGAATCGATCTTCTTCCGCCTCAAGGTCACATACGCCATCTCTTCATGGTCAAGCTTTTCTTTACACACTTCAAAAGCAAAGCATCCATTATTGCCATTTAGTGAATGGCTGCAACCATTTTTTATCAACTAGTAGTCACATTCCCCGCATCCTTCATGAACTGGACTTGCTTTTCCACGATTTTCAGAAACCTGCTGATGTCCCTGTTGAGCATGGCCGATTCCGTCTCGGTAGCCATGATGATGCGAGACAGGTTGCTGGCTATGACGTTCAGCTGTCGAATCCTGATGCCGGTCAGCATCCTTCTGTCCAGTATGCGCCGCCAAGCCCCGCCGATGTAGTACAGCATGGTCAGCAAGAAGACGGCCGCCGTTGCGTAGAAGGGGAGAATGCGTCCCCCGCGCATTCGCATTGTCATGAATTCTTCAGCCCCGTTGAATTTATTTTGCGATTCATTGCGGTATGTCTTCTGGAAATCTAGAACAAAGTAAAATTGTTGGTTTTTTTAGTGAGTATTCAAATGAAAAGTATACATAATGATTGTGTCAATTATTAGCATTGATGAAATCGGATTAGAACACACACAAATGTTGATTTTGAGTTTCGGAAGTAAAGCACATGGTTACTTCGTGCAGAAATTCTACAATCCCTATATCTGTAAAGACATCAAGATGCGCGCATAATGCAGTTATAGAGACAAAAAATTACGTTTCAGTTTTTTCATTGCCTATACTTTGGGGAGCCAATGACCTGAGACAGTCAGGGAACTTCAAAATGATCCTTTAATGGCTTTTAAAAAAACAGTAAAAGTTACTGGGCAAATCCACAGTTACGGACGTAACAATCAAACTTTTAACATTTTTGTTATTTTTCGTGATCAAGTAACCCGCACGAAAATTTAGGATAGCATGAATAACTTTGAATTATACAATTGAAAAGAAAATTGTAGATTTTTATTGAACAAATTGTAATTATGTGTGTTTAAATTCTCATTGTTACGTCTGTAACTCTGTGTGGTCCCACTGAAGCTAGTATTTTTTGTAGTGACACATACGTGATTTTTTCTTATTAAAAAAAAAAAAATAATAATTTGCAGCTATACGCTGCATTTCGAGGGAAAACAGTCGACACTTTTGATTCCCTCAGACCAAAGACTAGTGGAACCTTATAAATCCTAACTATTGAATATTTAAGGCTAAAAATTTGTGCAATTTCAGATGCACTTGGAACTATGAGCAAATTTTCAGGCACTTTGGAAATGGATTAAGAAGAGTGCACCTACCGACTGCCGTAGAATGACTGCCAAGGTCTTTTCGTAAGCAGGCAGTCGGAGTCGGTGTCCAAATTTATTCAAGACACCAAAACATTACATACATTAAAAGTAGTACAAGACAAATAACAGGGTACAATACAAGAACAGCAAGACAAAGGACTTACAAAATACAGAGACATGAAAAGATGACAATACGAAACAAACAGAATAATAAAAAAATAAAAAAAATAAAGGCAAATTCACAAAGTGAATGAAAAGGTGTGCGCAAAAATATTATGGGCTAAAATCACATGTTGGACGGAAGATTGTGTAGTGGGGATAGGTGAGAGAAATTTAATCAGAAGATGTCATGGATAACAAAGGAAAGAGTGATTAAGGGTGGATTTTAGTTCAGGTCGGGGAAGAGTAGGGTCATGTTGGCTTCAAGAAAGTTTAATAGATTTAACATGCATCTGTGAGCTTTACGGTCAATATGGGAGAGGAATTTCCAGTTGTTTCTCATGTTTTGATTACTATAGGGGAAGTGGTACCAAGTATTGAAGTTGGTATTACCCAATTTTCTAACACATGGCTATTAAATACAGTGAACTCTCACTTATACACCGCCTCCTTTATGCGCCTTTTTCACTTATACGACGATTTTCAGTGGTCCCAGCACATTCCATAGTAAAATAATGATAATTTCATTCGTTTACGCGTCGTTCTAAAGATAAATATTTCACTTATGCGCCGAATTTTTCGAAAAATGTAAACAATTTAATTTATTTTCTTGAAAAATGAGCATGTTTCTTCACTTTCCTCTTTAATCCTTCTCTTTTATTGCTCACGGAAGGCACTTTTTCCACATGAACTAGAGTTCGGAAGGGGACAATTATCTATTATGGATCGTTTTAAAAGGACCAGTTTGTGATTAGGTATGCTACAATTTTTGTTTTCTCCTAATCATTGCAATTAGGTTTCAGTAGTTACCAAACCGTAGTAATATGATCATTTTCTATAGAAACATTCTTATTCATGCTCTCCTTAGAACTGATGTTGCATTTTAGACTTTTAAATAGGCTTGTTCACTTATGCGTCTCTCTTACTTATGCGCCTTTTTCTGTTGGTCCCTTGGGCCGGGGCATAAGTGAGAGTTCACTGTAGTTTTTAAATAAATTGAAATCGAGAACAGCTGAAATGAAAGTTTTATTACCAACTCTCATGGTTATTGAAGTCTAAATGAAACATTTCGTTGGACGAAAGTTTTCAGCAGATCTTTTCATTTTGTTTGTATAATATGAAAACAGGATTTTTTTGTTGTTTTCCAGCTATTTAACCATCTTTTCGGAAAATTACCTTTAAATAGGTTAAAAATACTGAGCAATGCTATTTTTCAATATTCCAAAGGCATTAAATTATTATTTTTTCTTTAACTTCAGTAAATTTTGAAATCTAAATCAGATATAAATAGTAAAATTTCTGACGTGGCGTGACTAAAAAGCATTTATAGTTTACTGACCAAACAAATTTTTGTTTAAGTCAAAAAGGGAATTGAAAAGAAGAAATTTTAAGCGGACTAATTAGTTTCCTGCTTTTACTTTTAGTTCATTACACTGGTTACTGATTACAAAAATATTGGGAATTTATTTATTTATTTATTATTATTATTATTATTTTTTGGAATTTCTTAAATTCGAATCAAGTTCCATAGTTACGTCATGTTATCACATTTGTCTACCCCCCACCCCCCAGTTTTTTAAATTTAAAATAAACCAACAATAAACTGAAGTTTTCGCTGGCACACTAAATGAATTGTTTAGAATCAAAACCCTGTTAAATCCATTTCTCAAAATCCATATTTCGAAGGCAGAGCTGTGGATCTATAAGGTTTTGACTTAAAACCCTTACTTTATATTCACTTTTTGTTGTGATCTGATGGTTTTTGATCTATTGAATTTAAGCCAGTGGTAAAGGAGCTTTCAAACATTTTTTTATCTCTACTAATAATAAAGCTGAAGGTGGGTCTGTCTTTCCTTTCTTTCTGTCTGTCTGTCTGTGACCCGCGTAGCGCCAAAACCGTTCGGTCTATTTTCATAAAATTTGGCAGAAAATTAGTTCGTAGCATGGCAGTGAGCGTCTCGAAGCGTTTTTTAGAAAATTCTATTTCGTTCGTTTTCTATTCTAATTCTTAGCTCATTTTTCATACAAATTCAAAGAAATATTTCATGCACATTTTCAATTCTTATGTCATTTGAAAGCTTGAAATTTTCTGCTGAAAATTATATCAGTTTGAAGTTTCTACGAGCATTAGAAGAGCTGTAATAATTGTTTTTAGAATCCCGGAAATTCAAGGCTTACCTTGAGCAAAGCAAGCCAAACGATTCTAAAATGGTTAAGCTCGAGAATAAAATTTGAAAATAAAGATGAAAGGAATTATTTTATCAACGGAAATCAACTTTTCATGTTGTTACCATGGTTACGGTTTTATTTCCTTTATTTCTTTCGTTCTTTTTCCCGTAATAATTTTAAAAATGTATTTGTTTTTGTAGCAATCCAAACTCCAAGCCTTATTAAAATTAGTTAAATGAAATATTTTAACTGTTGTGAAAAAAATCGTTTGCTTTTCTCTTTTCAGTTTTTAAGGAATAAAAACTCGGTAAATTATAAAAATATCGTATAAATTGCGGTACTGTCGTCCCCGCTTAGTCGGGTAACGGATAAACAAATACCCCGGCTTATACGAATAAAATATCTGGGAACCGAATATTTCCCATGTCATAGCGCAATGTTAAAGATCCCCGCTTAATCGAATAATATTTCTTGGCAATGACAGTATTCGTTTAAGCGGGGCCGACAGTATTGCAAAGTTCTTTCTTAAATGTTTCATTTCGAAAAATGTATTACAGTCGACGCTCGTTATAACGACCACACGTTATAAAGACCATGCCATTATAAAGACCAGTGGGAAAAGTCCCAACTTGATTCCCGAAACACAAAAATTCTACCTGTTATAGCGACCACCCGTTATAAAGACCTATTTCTTTGGAGCGAAGATGGTCTTTATATCGAGCATCGACTGTATTTTGTTTTTAAGGCTAGGAAAGAAACCTTCCTTCTTCTTTTAAACTTTGGTCAGATTTCTGTTGGTTTCTGTAAACAACAAAATTGTTCTCATTTTCTCTTTTGTCTTATTTTCATACCACAGTTTTAAGGAATTATAGTTGAATTATAACTAAAATTGAGTATTCTTTTTGCGATATCAATTTATTACCAAATGACCTTTAAATTTTATACCACGGGCAAAGCCGTGCTGGTACCGCTAGTTTTAAATAAAATTAGTGTTTATAAAAGATGGACTTGACGGATTTTCATTCAAAATAACTCAAATGAAAAGAAATTTCTTCAAAAGTAAAATTTAAAGTGTGAAAAGGTGAAATCGAAATAATTTATGAAATCGAAGCCTCGCAATTGAGACATCTTTTCGAGTTGATGCACGCGTGAATATTTATTCAAAATTCATCACCAGCACACCATAGATTATGGCACGCGTAAAAAAAGTAGTCTGGCATCCAACCAAAAATCAGAAGCCTTTACTCGAATTTGCATTTAGTATGCTGGGCGATTAGACACGGTCCATGGCCCGACGAGGGATTGAGGTGGTTTTGCCTAACAGTCCGAAATTAAAGTGATTCCAAGAGGCGTGTTAAACGGTGCTCCCTGGAGCATATTAGTTCGTGTTCTGGGACACAATGGACACCAGATAATTCAACGATTACCGATCAAGATGGTTCTGGTACTTCAGCAGAATCAAGTTGCTGTTTTTTGGGTTTTTTTTCATTTCGAGGATGAGTCTGTAAATTAAACAACATGATCGATACTTTTATTAACTTTTTTTTTTTTTGAAGGTTGATCTTCATTCCCAAACAGTACTAGGATTATTGCTGTAGCAATATCGTTATGAGAATCAAGGAAAAAGCAAATCATCCATGAGGCTATCATCCATGATTTTTGTTTCTTATCTGGAACTTTTCTGCAGTATTTTTCATTACATATTTACATGTACACGTGGAACTATTCATAAAAGTTAAAACAGTCGGACAAAATGTTTTTAATTCTTGTTGTAGTTCTTAAAAAAATCCCTGGATTTTAAGTTTTTTTTTTTTTAAAGCACTCACCACCAACGGCGAGTGGAGTTTTGTGCGATACTGATAACAGAGTAAGGCCGAAAAGTATAAGTTTAAAAAGGTTTTAAGCGTTTATAATTGTCTTTAAATTGTATTAAATAGTTCTAAAAGCTCTACTGTTTATGATAATAATGCAAACAAGTTGGAGAAACAATTGAAAATTACATTCGCCGATATCTCTGTTAACATTCTTGATGATACATTATAGTAAATGTTTATAGCTCAGGATTGTAAGAGTGTCACAGACATGAAAGAAAGTAAAGTAAAGGGTGGAAATTCAGCACCCTCCTGCCTTTTGTAGATTTGAAGTCCAATGTCTTCGGCAAACTGAATTACATAATTAACTATGGGGAGGCAAGGAGAGGCAACTGCTCCCCCCTGCCCTAGTTCAGTGCTCGGGGCACCCCGGGAAGCCACATTGCATAAGATGCCACATCATACGGTTTACTCACAGGCACACTCAAAAACAGCTTGCCAGTCAATTGGAGTGAAGGAGAATGAACATTGAGAATATGCCCTACTCCAACCAAAGACCAGGATAAGAGTTTACCAGAGCCATTCTACGAGACAAGAAAGTCAAACAACAACAGCCAAGATGCTCTAGAGCGGATATTCTTAAATAAAAGGGGAAAAAAAAGACTTGAGATACAAAAGTAAACGAAGGAAACAGAATCAAGGCCAACAAAAACAAGAAGCTAAAAAATTGCAGACCTAGTACAAATTAGCTAAACCAACACCGATTCGAAGAAATCATTTGAAAATCGCGAAATCCGAGAAGATGAATCTTTGATTGAAGAAGAAATGGGTGAATTTGCAGTTCCATACCAAAAATTAGACAGTGAGGAATTTGAATACTCAAATGAAACCGAGTGTTCCGAGTAACTAGAAGAGTTCAACGAAATTTTAAGGAATTGTGATTAAATAAAATGCATTGTATGCACCAGTTGGCTCCACAAATTGTGTTCTAAATTTGAGAATAAAGGAGCAGCCTCTGGAAGGAAGGTAATATTATTGGAAAGAAAAAAGAACCTTAAAAAAGTTATTTGGATGTGCATGAAAAATGTTCACTGAATTTAATTTTAATAAACTGAAATTTGCCTGCATTGCTGTGCATAACTTTACGTAACATAACGAAGGGACAAGGTGAGGAGGTGGAGGGGTTGATAGTAATGGCTGCGCTATTGACATTTTTATGGGGTGTTTTAAAGGGTGTCTTCTCTCTCTCTAGAGATATCTTATTCTGGTGCGTGTTGGGGGGGGGTTACTTTATAACATTACTGGGGTGCGCCATCGCTCTCGGGAGGGACGGGCATCCCCGTATAAGGCATATTACCCCAAAGTTATCGATCCTATTTCCATAGATTAGGGTAAGATGCCGAAATGCAAGCATTTACAAATTATTATTATTTTTAATTAAAAATAGTTTTCCAAAGCGAAGTAGGGGAAGGGTGGGCATAGCGGCCACCCTAAGGAACATCTATTTTTTTCCACTCCTAAACTTTATTGAAACATTTTATAAATCCCTTTAACATTTAGTATTTATGCCTGATTAAAAAATATAAACAACAAGACTTTTAAACTTTATTTGCACAAAATTTTTACTTTACCAAAAGCTGTCAAAGTGGCCACTTTGCCCCACCAGGTAGGGCAAAGTGGCCACTGCCTAAATAGATTTAGATAGTATGGAAAAAATGAAACGCATTTAGTTTCAGAACTCAGAACAATTGTATTAGGGTTTAAAAAAAAAAAAAATAGGCATTACTAAAAGTATGTGAAGTTATGAAATCACTGGTACATACATAAATCACAAATAAACTCATCGTCCTCCTCTTCGGCTCCTGTGCAGGCTTCGTGAGCCCATTTGAGGCACCCAGAACATCTGATCCAGCCTTCGTTGTCCTTTTTAGATTTCGAGTAACAATCACCACAGAAAAAACAATTGACGTTTCGAATCGAACAATCGAAGTGGCCACGGCTGTGGCCACTTTGCCCTCTAGCGCGCCATTTTCGAAAGAACAACATTTCACGTACAACCCGTTGTTGTATCTACTGTTGAGACATATGAATTCAAAGCTAGAAACATGGTGTTTTGCACCATTGATGTAAAATTTACTTCACCTAGTCCTACAACAGTGGCGCCGACTCCATGGGGCTTGGGGGGGGCTCGAGCCCCCTCAATAAAAATTTTGGGGGGGGCGGAGCCCCCCCAATATAAGAAAATTTTTAAATGTATTATACTTGGTAAAATCACAAAACTATGTTTTCCTTGTTTAACGATAGTTACTTTGTAAAATACATTCCGTAATGAACTAAAACAAATAACTAATACTGTAGAAAGCAGAATAACTGAAAACGAGTGGTGTGAATCATGATAGTGTTTGCGCAAATTGTCGAGTTAAGTCTGGCGCCGGCAGGCAGACTAGGATTGTGGCGATATCAAAAAGGCTGAGGCAGGAGCCCCTGGAATCTTCGTGTCGCGTCGCTTTGAGGCTTCGAGACATTATACGACGCCATGTCTAAAGTCCACGGCGCTGGCGCAGTCATTCTAAGTACAATGTTTCGTTCAGTGCATGCATTTCATTTCATTTCACCCTCCAGGGTCCCCCGTACCTACCAGCTTAGTGGTTTAACCGGGATAGGGCCCTGAAGAGCGCTCTGTTCTTAATTTTGAACCAGAACCTAGGGTCGAGCAAACCATAGGCCCTAGCACCCCCAGAGGTATCGTTTCACTTGGAGGACTTTGTGACCACGACATTTTTAACGCCTCCCAGTCACCATTAATCAAGACGGTGGATCTTTGATCGGCTGGGATCGAACCCGGGTCCTTTCAGACACGAGTCCGATGCCTTACCGATCGGGCCACCACGGCCCTGTTCAGTGCATGCAGCAGACGTATTTAGTATTCCGACTTAATCGTTGCAATGGATAAATTTATTATCAAAAAGCCACGTTTGGAAGTTGATGATACTGCGAATCAATATCCGGCAATTATTGTGTCGTCAATTGCTTCGTCGTCTTCAGGCGAGAACTTTTCATAGCCTGAACCTGAGCAATCCGGGAAGGGTAGATCATTTCAGAAGTCCTGGTTGATCAAATATTCTTGGATAGAATATGAAGCATCTTCCGAAAAAGTTTTTTGCAAAACCTGCAAAGAGGCAGATGCTAAAAATCTATTAAAATTTTCTTCAAAAAAAGAAGATGCATTTATTTCTGTAGGATTTTCTAACTGGAAAAAGGCTTTGGATATATTCCGTCGTCATGAAAATACGCTTACGCATAAAGAAGGTGTTTTGAAACTAAATTCTATTTCTAACCAAAGTGTGACCTCCCAATTGAATAAACAGTTAAATAGTGATATGAAGAAAGGCTTCAATCAAGAAGACTGAACATTTTTCGATTATGGTTGACGAAACAAGTATTTCTTCGATTCACGAACAAGTGTCATTTTGTATTCGTACAGACGATGATTCCGTAATCATCAACGAAGACTTTATTGGCTTATACGAGACCTCCAACACTGAGTCACAAACTCTGTTTAGTATTTTAAAAGACATTTTTCCTCGTCTTGATTTGTCAATGGATAACTTAAGAGGACAGTGTGATGGTGCCGCGAATATGAGAGGTAAATTCAAAGGATTACAAAAGTTAGTTTTGGATATACAACCGAAAGCCTGTTATGTGCACTGCACTGCTCACAGTTTAAACTTGGCAGTTGTGGACAGTCTTCGCCATCTTACGTCTTTGAGGGATATTATGGCTTTAGCCAAGAACTTAATAAACACCGTAAGGTAATCCACCAAGACAGGGTTCCCACCCTCTCAGCAGATTAAAAAATAGGGCCTTTATATGGCCTTTTTCAGGCACATTTTCCAGAATATATAGGGCCACTTGACGTTATCTAGTCGTACTTCTGCTGAATAACTAGCTTTTAAAGGAAAAGCTTGTCAGTTTTAGTCGAAAAACATAACTATTATGTTCTTGCACAATATATTCATTTCTATAAACAGCAAAGCTTCAACTCCCATATACATTTTATTACCAGTTATGTATCATTTTACATTTTTAACACAGCTTAAGAAACGAGCAACGGTTACTATACAGCTTCTAAACTCACGCCAAAAATTTTATGAACAAATTTTAAATAAAATTGTAGCAGTTCCTTTTAAACCATTTAAATGTAGTACAATATGACACACACTTCAATTTATAAAATTGAAGGATTAACAAGCAGACTCTAGGCCTACATAAAAGAAAAAAATCCTAGCCACCTAGGAGCGCATTTGTGATGGTCAAATATGAAATGTAGACGTTTGGTTTAAAACTTCCACGACAATATGAAAAATTTAGACATTTTTTGGTTTTTTAGTTGCATAATTATCAATAACATTTGGATATTCTTTTGTTAACAATGTGCTTTAACTTAAAATTGAGGAACTAACTACCTTTGTGCTTGAAAAGTAAACTAAAGTTTTTTTATGTTTTATCGTGCAAAATTAGATTTTGTGAGCTAAAAATTGAAAAACCTTAATTTAAAAGTTTAACTTTGCTTCTTTTTGTTCTACTGTTCTTTCTCTTTCTCATTCATAACTTCTCTGCATCTTCTAAAATCCATTTTGCAACTCGATTTCAGACAAGACATTGTTCTTAACAGCTGACTTTAGTCGTTGGTTTGCTAAATTTAATATAAAATCTGATGACTCTTGATTGGATTAAGCTTCTTGTGTAACTATTGTATACTGCTTCACATTTAATTTGTTTGTCTCTCTGCTTTTAATGCCTTAAATATGTGCTGGTTACAAAACTTTAGAACTTCTAAACAGTAGAATGAGATAATTATGTGCTGCCATAAAGTATCTCTGAATTTTGTACAACACATCAATATTTTATCTTTCCTTTAATGACCTAATGGGAGCACTGCTGCTAGTAGCATGGAAAATTCTATTTTAAGCTATTAAAATTAGAATTTTAGAAATTTAACTTTTCAAAATACTGCCTTTCAGTACAAAATCATAATTAAACATTATGTGCTTGATTGTTTTAATTGCTTTCCAAAAAATGAAGCAATGGAGAACCTAATGCTTATTAAAATCAAGCTTGGAAAAATTAATAGGTATATAAATAGAAAAAATAAATTGTTTGTTATCAAAATATAAGCTAAAATTAGCTAATGGAAGGTATCTATTGTCAAAATAACGGTTAATTGTCAAAAATATTAAAATGTTTGCAAGATGCATTTGGATTGAAATCTTCAACAGAGGAAACTTCGTCCCCGACGTAAATGCTAGATGTTGACAAGCTTTTAAAAATAAATTACTTTTTTCTCAAAATAAAACATAAAATAAGTTAAGCTGAGGTAGCATGTGTCAAAATAATTTTGGATTGTGAAAAATATCAAAATTTTTGCAAGATGCAAAAGGATTGAAATTTCAGATAAGGAGAATATTTTTCGCGACGCACATGTTCAGAATATCGCATAGCAACCGTCATAACGTACGGTTAACAAAAGCAGAAGTTATGCCCCTTTTTAGCGATATTCGCTAGAAAAACGGCCGTTTTGGCGCAGTCAGGCGCAATTTCGATCTAAAAGTGCGTTTGGGAGCAGGATGGGGCAAGATTCTTTATTTGGTGCAGCGTGGCGCAATTTGCGCAGCACTTGCAAACAAGATACGAAGAGAAAACAGAAATGCACGCTATTTCAAATCGCCGTGCAAAAGCGACCCACGCTTCTACGTATCAACAATCGTCGAAGAACGTCCATAAAATAACAAGTTCAGCAGATTTATAATCTTTAATTTTTTGTCTTTTTTCTTTGCAACCAGGAGCACAGCCTTCTAAATACTTGTGTTAAGATGGCTGTGCCAGGAGCCACGTATACGTCACGGAAAACGATACCCAATAAAAGCTCACCCTCACACCACAGGCGTGGCTAAAGCCGGATAAGTCTCACCTTGATCTGCGACCTTGAATCTCCACGCTGTGTTACGACGATCGAGAAAAAATGGAAGGGAGCGAGACGCGTACTTAGAATTCTTAAAAATTCTTTAAAAAAAAATAGGGCTTTGAATCATTTTTAGGGCTTTTGATAAAATATATGGCCTTTTTAGGGGCCCCTAAAAATCAAACTCAAAAATCAGGCCTTTATAGGGCTTTTTTCAGGCCAGTAGGAACCCTGCAAGAGGATGGGACTTTTCAGAAGCATACGCTGTGAGAACGTCAACGACCAAGCTGGTCTACGACCCCTTTGCCCGACTCGATGGACTATGCGAGCTTCTAGTTATTTTGAGAGTATTGAAAAACTTTGAAGAACTTCTAGAGTTTTTTGAAACATTTTCTGCAGAGGACAAAACAGAGGCAGGTTACAAATGTGTTGGCTATCTTGAGTCAATGTTACAATTCAAGACTTATTTATTTTTAAGTCCTTATTGCCACGCAATGAGCCCAGTAGAGGACGTCAATGAAAAAATTCAATGCCTCATCTAAGTGTGGCTGATCTGGGAAAAATATACGAACGCTTAATTTGTATATTGAATGGAAGGCGAGATAGTTTTGAGCACTTTTGGGAATTGTGTTTAAAAGAAAAACCTTCATAAGTTGATAGTCCTTCTCTTCCTCCGAATCGACGTATACAAAAGAAGTATGAAAACAACGAAGCCAGCTCATTTCATTTCACCCTCCAGGGTCCCCCGTACCTACCAGCTTAGTGGTTTAACCGGGATAGGGCCCTGAAGAGCGCTCTGTTCTTAATTTTGAACCAGAACCAAGGGTCGAGCAAACCATAGGCCCTAGCACCCCCAGAGGCATCGTTTCACTTGGAGGACTTTGTGACCACGACATTTTTAACGCCTCCCAGTCACCATTAATCAAGACGGTGGATCTTTGATCGGCTGGGATCGAACCCGGGTCCTTTCGGACACGAGTCCGATGCCTTACCGATCGGGCCACCACGGCCCAACGAAGCCAGCTCACCGCACGCTTTCAAAACCCCAAAGGAATTCTACAAAGCACTTTACATTGAAGTTTGTGAAACGGTACAATCCTGCATTACTGAGCGGTTTGCATCAACTGGACTCACACAGGTCATTGCAGTTGAACAAGAGTGCTTACTTTTCGTAAATAGAGGTGAAACAAGTTTTGAAAATTCAACTGAGTTTTTCAGAAATGATCTAGACATTGAGAGACTGCGCTTACACTTCAATATGTTAGCGGACATCGCTAATGAAAAACAACTGGACTTGAAAAACATGCATGATGTAAAAAATTACATTACACAAGAGCCTACAATTGGAGAAATGTTGTGTGAAATAGTGAAGTGCATTAAGCTACTCCAAGTCGTTCCAATCACAACAGCAACAGCAGAGCGGTCATTTAGTGCCCTAAAACGTCTGAAATCATATCTTCGATCAAAAATGGGACAGAAGCGATTGAACAACTTGGCTGTTCTTCATGCCCACCGGTTTTGGATGAATTGGATATCCGACCAATCATCAACGATTTCATATCCAGTAATCCAGTCAGACGGTCGACATTTGCACTTTTCTAAAGACACTCTAGCCCTAATAATGGTATTGAAAGCAATAATAAAAATCTTTATAAAATAGAGAATTAAATACATACAGAATAATATTTTTTCAGTTTCGAAATATTAGTAGTGGTTTAATACTTTACATATTAGTTACTATAGTACTTGTACTGTATTAATTACTTTCAAATACTTGAATACTTTTAGCGTGAAAGACAATGAAATTTTGACTAAAAGTATTAAGCTTACTGTATTAACTGTATTAAAGCATTAACTTTGATATATTATTTTTATTTTATAAATTCTGAGCCTTGTTCAAAGCAAGCTTAAATTCACTATTTCACTTATTAATTTAAGTGCTAATATTGTGCGACAGCTATATATTATGTTTTTTTTTAATGAGAGTTTAAGATTTATTTAAATATAATTTCCGTTATTTCAGAGCTATACATTCACTGCTCTCAAATTGTCTGTAACCACTATTACAAAAAATTAAATTAGCTTTTTTCACGAAAATACCGTGCGTGTTTATGTTTTGGTTCGTCTTGAAAAGCTAAAAATTGCGTCAGACTTGTCGAGTATCGAGAGTAGAGTTTTTGGAGTTCTAATGTTAATCATATAACTCTAAAATTCTTTAAAAAATAAATTTAAAACTCACTTTTTTAATCTAAAATTTAGAAAATTTCCCGGGGTTATGAGCCCCCCCAATATTTTTTATAAGTCGGCGCCCCTTCCTACAATAAACTAAAGAGAAACATGGGATGCACTTACCTAACATCAGAGGGTCGAAAAAGTGAAAAATTTGCGATTTTTCTCCGTGAGTTTTGCGTCTGAGCGGCACCAAACATATAAACACAACAACAACGGCTGCCGGGCCAGTAGTTGAGTCTATTGCCGCAAAGCTGCAGCACTATATAGGGAGGAAAAAACTTCAAGTGGCCACTTTTGCCCGCAGTGGCTACTATGCCCACCCGTTCCCCCTATATAAATTTTGAAAAACTTTTTTAAAATGTAAAAATAGAGCCAGTATGCTGCTTAATGTAAAATTAAGTTAAAAAACCAAGTGCATTTCCGCCTAATCTACCCCACATTTTTCTGCAGGCTCTTTAACCCTTTGAGGGGGGGCAAGGCTATTAAAATTTTTGAAATGTAATGAAGAAACACTAATGTGACTGGGTTTAATTGATCAATCCTGACATAGCTTTGTCAATCAAGAAAATTTGTTCATTAATTTCTTTCGCAGGAGGTGTTTGTCCCTATTTGACCCCCAAAGACCCCCCACTCAGGGCAGGAAAAAAAAAAATGGGTTTGATGCTTGCCCACACCAAATAATAATTTATATCATTTTGGTAACAAGTTTCAGATTTCGGCAGAGAAATCAACACAACACATGAAAATTATCAAAATTGTTTACACCTTAAGTTTCTTAGGTATATTTTAAATCTACACTCGCGGAAAAAAAAAAATCCCAACAACCAAGAAAAAATTTGCCGTTAGAGTAATGAAATTTTGGGTATAATGCAATTGTCTAGTTAAACATGTTTTAATTGATTAAATGTACAAGATCACTGGCTAATTTAAGCTCAAGAAAATGCTGTGCAAATGTGAAATTATGTTAATTTAATAGAGGGTGTAACCTCCAGAATTTTGAAGGCAAGCCTGCAAGCGTGCATGCATTATGTCATACAGGTGCCGAAAGTCACTTTGTGGTATGGAGTTCCATGCTTGTTGCACTTGCTGTGTCAATACTAGGACCGTCATTGCTGTCTGTGGATGATGCTCGAGGTGCCATCCCATGAAATCCCATACGTTATCAATTGGAGACAGACCTGGTGATTTTGCATGTCATGGTAACATGTCAGCACTCTGTAGAGCACATTGCGTGACAGCAGCGATGTGAGGGCGAGCGTTTATCCGGTTGGAAAACGCTCCCTTTGAATGCTACTCATGAAGGGCTGTACTACTGGTTAAATTAACAGACTGACGACAAATTTTCAGTCAGTGAGTTTGGGGATAACCACAAGAATGCCCCTGCTGTCGTAGGAAATTGCTACAGAGACCATAACTCCAGGTGTGAGTCCCGTGTGTCTAGGCCCGTAGACCCGCTTGGATGCAGGCGGTCCCCTGGCCTCCTTCTGACCAATATACAGCCACCACTGGCACTAATTCAGAATCTGTTTTCATCAAAAATTACAACAGATCTCCACTCCGACCTCCAGTGAGCTCCGTCGTGGCACCACTGGCCGTCGGAAAAGGCAATGGTTTGCAGTCAATGGAATACCGGCCTACAGGCTGCCTGGCTCGGAGCTGTCCTTGAAGTAAACAGTTTCTTACCGTTCCTTGGGTCCACGACGGTACCAAACTGCAGCTCGAATGTCAGCCGCAGATGCATACGATGCGCCACAGCCCGTACGCAAGATTCGGCGATCTTCCTTCTCAGTCGTGCCACGTGGCAGCTCGGAACTCGATCTTCTTGAGGTAGTACCATCCCTTGCCCATAGCTTCCAATAATCATGCATGGTGGAAAACATTCCGACCCAAGTCTTTCTGCAATATCGCGAAATGAAAATCCACCTTCTCGTAGCCAAATTGTACGACCTCGTTTAAACTCGGTGAGCTGTTGATACATGGCTTCTTCGTCTTCTTAAAGGTATTCCTGCTAACATGAACGCAATTCGTCAAATTTCACGGAAAAATAATACACACGAGCTTCACAACACGCTTTTAAAAACAAGCCTTATTTGCATGTTCTGAGTGACGCCAGCTGCGCCACACTTATGCGCGGAACACGAAATTTCAATCGATGTCATCTTTCAGTTGTATAAAACACGCCTACCAAATTTCGTTTATCTAACACACAAGGTTCCTTTTCTTGGGTGTTGGGATTTTTTTTTTTTTTTCCGGCCAGTGTATAATTTAAACATAAGTGCAGAACAAAATAGTTCAAAAAAAACTGCTGCATACAGTTTATTTGACTTTTTCAGCGATATGCTTACTTCAAATAATTTGCCTTCCAAATAACTAATTTCGATAAAAAAGCCGATTTACTGGTTCCTTATTTAATGAAACTTTTTTACGAATTCCTTAAAAACATTATTTGAATTTCTAGGAAAGTTTATTTTTAGTGCAAGTAGGGGAGAGGTGGTAATTGAATGGGGGCCCATGGTGATGAATGGGCCCACTAAACCAAAAATAATGAAAAAGTATTTGCATGAATTTTTTTTTCGATGCCACCCAGTAGATGTAGCTATTTTGTTCTACTAAAACTCATCCCAATTTTCATTCCGTTTTGCGATGAGCCATTTTCAAACTAGAGTGGGCATGGTTCAAGAATCAGACTGAAAAAGTAAGTTTTTTCCCTTTTTAGTAAAACATTTTCTAGCTAAAATGTACCAAGTAATTTCACTGCATACATTATGTATAAAGCTAGTCTTTTCCATATCTATAAACTAATCTTAAGATGTATTTTTGATGTTATCTAAATTCAATGTACTCAAAAAACCTAAATGTATTCCAAAAGTATAGGTGGGGCTGAATGGGGCCACTATGTCATGGTAATGAATGGGCCACCTATAAATATTGTTTTTTCTTCCTTTTCTTTGGATTTTTCCGCATTAATATGAAAACACAACTGACTGTCCATAAGATAGATTAAGATTACTGTCGCCAAAAATAGGCTTGTAGTAAACTTCTAACTATAATTTGCAGATCTATATTATATTCCTATAGTAACAATAGACCTCTGGTCGCAGTGCGTGGCTTGAAAAAGCCCCCCTCTCTCCCTTCAGATATTATTCCTCACAGCACAATTTCATTTTTCTTTCTTGGTAACTTAAGTTTAGAATATTTCTTATTCCCAAAGTCTAGTAAATTAAAAAAAAAAAAATTTGAATTTTGACAAGTTTGAAAATGAAGATGAAGTTTTTTGAAAATGATTTTTAATATAATTTTTGAAATATATAAATTTTGTTAAATCATAGTGTGTATTATCTGTTTATTTTTTTATATATATTTGATGTTATTTATTTCTTACAATCTCATTAATTTAGTCATTTTTTTCTGCTACAATTGGTATGCATCAGTTTTATTTTAATTGCATCAATTTTGATGTTTATATAATTTTTAAATCAGTATGATTTTGTGCATAATCATGTCAAGTGCCACATTTATTTTGTCATATTCTGCAAATAAAAGGATTAAATCCACATGTTTTCATTGAATTCATTTAGTGGCCCATTCATTACCTTCGATGGCCCATTCAACCCCATAGGTGGGGTTGAATGGGCCAAATTTCAAAATTTTTATTTTCTATTATAATTCATTATAGACAGGTGCTAATCCAACTTTTATGACTTTTTTAGATAGCCAGTATAAGTAAAGTAACTAAAAACACCAATTTAGAGTTTAAAAAAGCAAAGTGTTAGAAAAAATTACAAAGAAAATTCAGAACCAAAAAGTGGCCCATTCATTACCACTCTCCCCTACTATCATAGTTCCAATTTAGAAAATGTTGTCAAAGTATGTTCTGACATTTATCAGTGCGTGATGCGAATCGTACAAAAAATTTCCTATCATTGCGAAATAGAATTTAAAACTTAAAAACTTCTTCCGTGGTTGAAAACAATGATGAGATTTCGATACTGCAGCTATCAGCTATTTCTTGTCGTTGCGAAAAAAAAGTAAGTAAAAATAGATTGCAACACGTAATGGCTTGGAGAAAACTAATGTCCTAGAGTCGTTTTAGACGCAATTACATTAATGTAATTGCATCGGAACACGAGTTTTTTTGTTTTGAACCTTTTTTTTTTTTTGGTTTTTGTCGCTATCTTGAAATGTTTCACCTACATTTTTCTCCCTTTCTTTCAGTTGTTAGTAGGGTATACAGCAGAAAAATGTAATATCTTTTGAACATACACTAGTACTTGATTTATTTTAAGGGTACCAAGGTCAGTATAGTGAAAACAGATTTTGAGAGTTTTCGTTTCGCTGAGGCACACATCTTTAGAAAAAAAAAAAACCCTTTTAATTTTCTCCAAACTCGAAGTTCGTACAATTTTCAGAAACAACTTATTTTTCTGCATTTTTGTGGCGTAGCAAATGCTTAAATTAAAAGGTAAGAACAAATTACAACTGAATTTGTGTAAAACTTGCCTCAGATGCACATGTAACGGCACCCTCACAGCAATAATGTGCTCTGCTGCAGTTTGATAAATTGAATATATAATTAAAATATATTGGTGACTAGCCGGGTACCCGGCCCTGCCCGGGTTTTGGCCGGGTATGGTGTTTTAGTGACACTCGTTCATGAATTTTTCAACATTAAAGTGCATATCTATACACACAATGGCTACTTCTGTAAACAATGGCAATTTCTTCTGACTGGACAAACTAAAATACTGTATTACACACCTTAAATACAAATGCAAGCTACAAATAATGTTTAGGTAAATCGGAAATGTTATAAGCTTGGTACAGGGTGCGGCGGAGAAACTTGCAGACTTGAAAAGTCAACTAAGGGAAAAGTACATCATGTATCAGTTTACTACTTTTTATAAGATATGGTACCCATTCTGAATTTTTATATTAGTTAGATTTAAAAACTACATCGGGAAGAATGACGGCCCCTGTTAATGATGCACTCATGTACCCTAGATTTGTTGCACTCTTTCGAGCATATCGACTGATGGGATGTTGGTGATAGCAAGCCGGATGTTGTTCTCCAGGCGTTGCAGGGTCCGGGGCTTGTCGTTGTAAACGATCGATTTGAGATACCCCCATAAAAAATAGTCACAGAGTGTCAAATCGGAAGAGCGGGCCGGCCACGGTACGTCACCTTTCAAGGAGACGTTATCACTCAACTGGTGAACCACAGCAAGTTTGTAGGGATGAAACTGGAGTTCGTTGTGAAGAATTCGTCTCAGTGTCCAATCAAAAATCCCCAAAGCAGCAGCGTGTTTACGCGCCGAACGCCTGGGAGAGCGCAAAAATGACTCCCTCACTTTTTCGACGTTTTCTAGGGTTCTGGAAATCCGTTGACCTCCTGGGCCTCTGTTTGCCACACTCTCACTTTCCCTGAATGTTTTCACCCACAAAACAGTCGATTCCCAGCCAGGAATGGGAACAACGGGCTGAATTTTGAACGAGTCGGAAGGCACGTTGAGTGGCGACCACCGAAAGATTATTTGAAAAGTAAGATTCGGCGGCGAACGCTCGTTGCTCCTTTGTCCAACGCATGGCGACAACTAAACTATGAGATAAAAAAACTTCAGGACCCTCTCTTTAAAATGAGACTCTTCCCACTCCTTTCTGACCACTCCTTGCTAATTAGCATCCAATTAAAATCAGCAAGTTTCTCTGTCGCACCCTGTAAAATCAATCGCACTGGAGTCAAGTATTTCCAAACATTACACGTAAAATAACTCCCATCATTAGTTTATATCCTTGTGACTACATTGGTGAAAACATCTTATGTACTTAATTAAAAAATTTTTTGACTATAAACATTTTCTGTTCTCGAACTATTGCCAAAATCAATTATCTTTTTATTTAGTCTCGTTAGCGATGATTGGCACAGATGAATCTAAAAATCATAAGAAAGCAATAAATTTCATACTTACTCCAGCGAAGCCTAGGTTCAGAATTTTCACCATGATTACTATTAATATTTTTGTTGAATGGCAACCAAATTTTTGCAACAATGCACTGAAAATTTAATTATTTAATGGGGAAATTAAATGAAATTTACTGTTTTCCATAATAACTTTTTTAAACTAAGCTTTTTAGAAATAAATTATAGCTTATCCTGCTCTCTGTTACTGTAGCTCTCTAACGGTGCAAAAATGGTTAAAATCGGTTCAGTAGTTTGGAAGATTACCCCGGACATACGGTTTCAGAAGTAGTCTTTTATGTATATAGATGAAAATTTTAGAATTAATGCTGGGAGGGTGCCGTTACATGTGCAGGGTAAGTTTTACACAAATTTACTTGTAATTTGTTCTTGCCTTTTACTTTAAACATTTACTACGCCACAAAAATAAAAATTAGTTGTTACACCACTTCGAGTTTTAACTCATACCCCTCCCCCAGCTGAATGTCAACCGTGATCCGCCTCGAGCCTATTACTACCTACTTCCTACATTGACTGTATGGGAAAATAAATGGGATGTTCTCGTTTATCAGATAGTCTCTATGGGGAAAAAGAAGACATGATTTTATTTGGTAATAAATAGTAATAAAATCGTTTTTTATAGGGTCAGGTGGGGTAAAATATGTCAGGGGGTAAAAAAAGTCAGTTTTTTAAAAACAAAATCTCTAAAAACATGCAAATAATATTTTCTTTCTTAACCCCCCAGTTTTGCGTATTATTGACACCACCATGCAACATTTTATATACAAAATAATACTAATTTAAAGTTACAGATGTTAATGACTTAATGCTTTCTTTAAAATAGAAGCTTGTATGTATCCATCATAAAACCGTTTAATTAAAAAAAAAATAATGGAAGTGCATACTAATTTTTTAACCTATTACCTGGAGCACATTTTCAAGAATAATTTCCTAAAACTTAGAAGCGAAAATAGCAAATGGCATGTCTGCCAACTGCCCCCAGCTCGGTTAATTCTTATTTCAGACTGACGAGTTCTAAACAAAACGAAACTGCAGTCTCCGGGTAAAATAACAGAGCTGGCGGTGTATTGCATGTACACTTGGGGGCATTTTGCATAAATGAAATGCGTTGTTGAATTTTTTGCATAAATTTTCTTTTCAAATGATGTCAGGCTACCTTTGAACGGTTAAGAAGGTTGCATGTGCATACAAGCCACAGATTGGTTATTGTTCTTGTTGCAGAAATTCTTACATTTCTAAACTGATCCCGCATATGGCGATTATCTACCTACATCGGCCTTAAGGGAAATAAATGGGGCGTTTCCAATTACGTACTAGTTAAGTAACTAGATCTGACAGCACTTCTGTAGGAATGTTTGAGTACGGAGAATTTCTTTTTGAAAATATTTAGAAGGTGCCCTAAGAATTATTTTGGACTCGGGTGGACATTTGCCACCTGGTGCGTTTTTCTGCTCTGACGTCATCCAAGATGGCGGCCGCTCGCTCTCATAAATGCTGTATAATTACCCAGCACTTCTGTAGGAAATTTAAATAGGGAGAATTTCTTTTAAAAAATGTTTAGTAGATGTCCTAGAAAGTATTTTGGACTAGGGTGGACATCCGTCTCCCGGTACATTTTCCTGTTATGACGTCATCAAAGATGGCGGCCACTCGATCCTCATATTTATGTTACTACTTGACCGGTTTACATAAAAATTGCAATTTTTTTTACTAATTTGTCTGATGCTATTTGTCTTTAAGCTGCACTGTTAGAAATTTCTTCGAAAAGTAATTGAAAATCAATTTATTTTTTTTTCTTTAGTTTTCATTTTTGATTACTAAGACTTAACCATAAAAAATGCTATTAACCCTTTTATTTTTACGAGAAAATGCTAATTTACCGCTTCTTGCATGCTAAAAGATACAACTGTATTACAAACCAGTAAAAAGTCCTGCTGTCCAAGTGATAGCAAGGAATATTTAAATGTAGTTAAAATTGATGTGGATGAGAAGTAATTTGAAAATTCAGACGTTTTGTAGCAAGTTAAGAGAACTACTTGTGATATTTTTAGTTCCGATGTTGTTGTTATGATTTTTCTACTCTGAAAGAATATTCGATGAACCGCCTTTACCATCCTGCAGTGCTAAAGGTACAATGTGCAAAAATATTATCTCAATTAATGGCCCGTGGCACTCTTTGCACGAAAAGGTTGCAAATTCTCAAAGTCAATGTTCTTCACATGAGGATACGGCTATAATGTTAGTTCATCTAAAAATTGACAAAATGACCTTTTTCGTATTACTTGCACTACGCATTCTTTTGCTTGATTTACGAATTTGTTCTACGTATTCCAGTCGGATGATATACCAAATTTCTCTAAAAATATTTTATAAAAACACGATTAACAGCTGCTTTTTAGTGCAAAATGTACTTGAGTAATTTGGTCCAGATAGTGCGTGGATGGTTAGAATGTTTTCACCTGTTTTTTGGTGAATTTTATGAACAGACAAAAGTCGCGTACAATCCATAACTCCAGTGCTTCCCCAAAGTGTCTAAACACCAAATCTCTGAATAAGAGAATACCTTTAAAATAAAGATTTATTCACCATTATTCTCGAAGTCTGCCTCCTCTGCTGTCAAACAATTTAAGTCTAGGTCTTTTCACGTTGTAAGATCAGTTTGTTTCCTGTTTATGCCCAAAAGCTGTTGTTTAGGACAGGCAGAGTAGCATCTTGAGAGATTTTAATAACATGTATAACAATACTACTACCTTGGCTGGCTCTACGCTTTCAGACTTTTTAGGGAAAAATTTGCTCTAATTGTCAAAAATTTTACAGACTCTTTCACAACCTTTTGTGATACTCCCAATATATGATCGAAATAATAATAATAATAAATAAAAAAAATAATAAAAAAAACAGGAACTGCTTCGGCAAGGATTTTGGTTTTATCTGTCATAAGCTTTCGTATAGAAAAGTTCACCGACTTTCATCAGACTTGAACAAGGTTTCTTTTCTTATGTTGCCATAAGCTTTTTCTAGCTCTTTAACAATGCACCTATTTGTAGTTTTAACATAAACTCTTGTTCATAAAACAATGAACAGTTTTCAGATAGTTCATACTGAAAGAGCTCTTCCACGTCAGGGAAAGAGCTAAAAGTTTTCGCATCATGAGGTGAGGTCGGTGAAGAGGACTGTTTGACTCCTTTTTACTGGCTTTCCTTGTAGTAGTACAAGCATTTTGTGCTTTGTTGCAAGGCAATACTGCCAATATGGCTTTATGAATGGAGCTTGAGAGATCTTGACTCTTTTTCCCTCATATCGTGTAAAGCACAGTCTCCAGTATGTCTTCAGTCACCAGTATTAAATAAGTTTTATATATTTTTCATTGTTTCTTTTGAAGACAATGTTTTGTCAGTAAATAGTGTGATGTATTTGGAAGTATATTGAACAAGTTACTTTCCAGCAGTTTATATTTAACCATTGAGACAGCTTTTGCATCTAAGTTCAAAGTTAGCTTCTAAGAAAATTCATGTTTGATGTTTAAACCATTTCTCTTTTGGACAAAATCGTGGTTAGTTCCAATATCATATCCTATTCAATAAACACATCGGATATTAGACTTTTCCGAAGATATTTTTCTGAGCAACATATCACAATTGTTGCCGTTCAGAATGCATCCAACCCCTTTACAATATTTGCAAACGTATCTGGAATGTTTAGTTGAACATCACATACGATAGCGTGTAAGCACCTTCGTCATAGCTTGCTGATAGATATTTCTGGCCAGTGGCGTACATAGCACCCCGAAATATCTACGGAGCGGGGGAAGGGCATGAGGTTTGAGGGCGCACCTTCCAGAAAAATAGCACTATGAGATAAACGGGAAAAATACTTCTTATAGTTTAATAAGGAAGTGGGGGGTGCACTTACAAATCTAGCAAGGCGAGGGGACATCTAAGTCTACGTAAGCTACTGGTTCTAGCCCAGCTGGTTGAGGATAAGATTGAAATTCATTTGAGCTGTGTAAATAGTCGAATACTAATTTATATTGTGTAGAATCACTAGCAGAAATCAAAATTGTTGTTACTATGGATTTTCTTTAAAACTGAGTGTACTGGATGCTAAAACCGGTTCTTCAAATATGTTTTCAGAGTGGAAAATTCATAATCAGCCACAACATCAGAACTGCGTAAAAAAGATCAAGTAATTCTCCTAAACTGCTACAACATGTCTGAATTTTCGTATTTCTTCTCATTCAATTCTATTTTAACTAAATTTAAATTTTCCTTGCTATCGCTTGGACAGCAGGACTTTTTATTGGTTTGTAATACAGTTGTATCTTTTAGCATGAAAGAAGCGGTAAATTAATATTTTCTTTTAAAAATAAAAGGGTTAATACCATTTTTTATGGTTAAGTCTTGGTTGTTAAAAATGAAAAATAAAGAAAAAAAAAAAAATCAATAAATTAATTTTCCATTATTTTTTCGAATAAATTTCTAACAGTGCAGCTTAAAGACAAATATCATTAGACAAATTAGTAAAAAAAATTGCAATTTATTTGCAAATCGGTCAAGTAGTAACATAGATATGAGCATTTATAGGATCGAGCGGCCGCCATCTTTGATGACGTCATAACAGGAAAATGTACCAGGAGACGGATGTCCACCCGAGTTCAAAATACTTTCTAGGACACCTACTAAACAGTTTTGAAAAGAAATTCTCCCTATTTAAATTTTCTACAGAAGTGCTGGGCATTTATATAGCATTTATGAGAGCGAGCGGCTGCCATCTTTGATGACGTCATAGCAGAAAAACGCACCAGGTGGCGAATGTTCACCCAAGTCCAAAATACTTCCAGGGACACCTACTAAAAATTTTTTTAAAAAAATTCTCCGTACTCAAACATTCCTACAGAAGTTGCTGGTCACCACCCTCTTAATGTCTGGGGTGAAAAGGAGGAAATGATTCTCCATCTCTAACAAATACAGTCACAAACCAGTCAAAAATTTTACATACTCCTATTACTCCCCTCTCAAGTGGTTCAGTCCTCCCGCGACACAATGCCCAAAATCGTATGTTTCCCCAATTCATTGCAAAAGAAAGGGGAGGACCCAGAGCCGTCATTTTCAAGTTTTCCAGGGGGGGGGGAGGGTCCAAACACAATGCAATTTCATCGGAAAACATAAAAACCACGCCCACTTATAAGAAAATACATTGATTTCTCAAAGCCGGGGGGGGGGGGAAATAGACCCCCCTGACCCCCCTAAATGACGGGACTGGAAGGACCTCAAGTTGAAAAATTTAATTTCTTTCTTCTTTTAGTGCAGCTCAACCTTATTCTTAACTTAAACAGACTGTACAGGATCAAAGCTCAGCGTATGAAAATACAGTCGACGCTCGTTATAACGACCACACGTTATAAAGACCATCCCAATATAACGACCGGTGAAAAAACCCCCAACTGTATCCCAATGTACTCTATGTTCTACCTCTTACAGCGACCACTCGTTATAAAGACCGACGGAGACGGTCGTTATATCGAGCGTCGACTGTAGTCACATCAGAGCGGTAACTATGCTTTTATTCGGGGAGGGTTTTACCAAACGCATTTCGTGAGAAATTTACACTAAAAAATAGATGGTTTTGTTGTTGTTGTTGTTGTTTCTAATACCACTCGGGTATCCGAGCCCGAGTAGATGAAATCCACTCGGTTTAAGGCAGGAAAGATACGGCTTCCGTTTTTAAGAGCACCATTTAGGTGGAAGACCGATTTAGCTCAACACACATGCCATAAGGACCCGTTCATAGGGTAGGCATCCATTCATAACTCACTTTCACACACAGAAAGGACAATGACAGGAGAGAGGGAAAGTACGCCCATGCCTTAGCCGGGACTCGAACCCGGGGCCACCGCATCACGGTCAGACGTCGCAAACCACTAGACGAGGTGGCCGGCATAGATGTTTTTAAACTGCAAAATTGCTAATTTTACAGTAGTAAACTATAAAAGTTGCTTGTTTACAGTAATAAACTGTAAAATTGCTAGTTTCAGTGTATTACAGAGCATTTTACAGTTTTTAAACTGGAACCTCTGCTGCCAGTATTATACTGTGGTTTTTCCAGTATAAATACAGTTAAATTAAATGCCTGAAATTGCTAATTTTACATTAATAAAACTGTAAAATTGTTAGTTTTGGACAGTAAACGAACTGTAAAATAGCTTAGTTTTTAACAGTTTATTACTGGGCTTTTTACAGTTTTCAAACTGGAACCTCTACTGCTAGTATTATACTGTTCAAGGCAATAGCTTTTTTTGCCAGTGCATATATATATTTTTTTTTTTTTCCATTTCTATATTTTCTAATGTTTTTTTCTTAAAATATAATATTTCCGTGAAGGGGGGGGTGTTGCTTCAAGAGCAATGGACATGAGCAATGCAAAAGTTAAAGTTAACGTATTTCAAGTGGGGGGAAAAATTGGTGAGAGGTGTGTGCATTACATGACCTTGTATGATGATTCACAAAAATCGATATCCACAACAATTACAATGAAAATAAATATTGCAAAGAAAACAGCACTGAGTTTATACAATTTTCCAACAATGCTAATAAACATTTTTAAAATAAAATTTTTATAAAAATAATAAACATTTTTTAACAAGATGCACAATGTGAAATCCTTTTGGAAAAATTTTTCGGAAGGGGGCTTTATAAAAACCTCAAAAACCTTTCCCCTTGCTTTTGGGCCCTGCCTCATGTGAATATCATAAAAACTTGCAACAACATATATTTACGTACGAGTTATCTGACTGTTAATCAAAAGGTGTTTTACTTTTCCCTCTCTGCGTTCCCATACGAAGACAAGTATGAGAACGATTTGTCCCCAGTTATTAGAGATGGTCTATTTCCTCGCTTGAAACAAGCTCGCTGCATCCTAGCAAACCACGCGAAACACAAAGTAAAGAAACCATTCATTTTTCGGTATTACAAACTTTAGCTTGTACGGGCTAAAAAACCAGGTTAATTTTTTTGAATTTGGAAGATTTTTTCTTGAAAAGAAAGATAACGCAGGTGGGCGTTTATTAGGAAATGCGTCGAAAACGTTTTTCAAATATTTAAAGACACCTTAAAAAAAAAAAAAAAAACGTTTATCTTTTATTTTTTCAAAGTTTAAAGTATGGGGGCAAACAAATTTGTCTAGGTAATTTATTTGTTAGAATTACAGACTTAAATAAAAATTGGTAATTTTTCCATTTCACCTATTATATTTAGTCGCTCACTCTAAATCTTTTTTATTTCGAAAGCATGAAGTAGAAAAAACGTAACCTTTTCATGGTGTAGAAAATAAACAGTATAAATCATTATTTTTATAACAAGCTCGACAAATATTGAAAAGATGGGCGGTACTGAAAAAGTCTTAAAATAGTTTTTAAAAAAAAATCAATTAAACTGACTCAACATATAACAAAAACTAAATAATAATGAATAAGGCCTTTTCTTTTAAAAGACATTTATAACAAAATCAAAGTGCGCATTGATAGCAACCTTTTAACAGCTGGAAAGTGGGAACAAGTTTAATTCTTTTAAAGAAAAATGTCAAAAAAGTATTATTTTCCATGCCGTCAACCTTTCCCAAATTGTAGAATAACGTGCAATAAAATTTAAAATACAGTGAAAGCTTTTGTTTCCGGACAGAGATGACGTTTGGAAGTATGGACGCAATCGTAAACAGTGCTAGACATTCCTTTC
>JAXGGA010014474.1:0-32000 GCA_038373865.1 Uloborus plumipes
GTTTTTCAGGTTTTTGAGGTCCAAAAACAGCTTGTACATTTCAGTTGCCACGGTAAAAGTAGTGTCGTTTGAAAGACCAGTGTAAGCACTTTAAAATAATGTATAAATAACTGATGAAAGTTCAACATGCTTTTAGTTGTGTAAGGCCGAAATTTGAAAAATGTCATATTTTACCGATATTCAAACGGTCATAACTTCCTCTGCGAACAACATATTGAAATATTTTTTTTGCCAATGTTCTTCTCTATTCTTTGTCTTAACAGAACAGTTGAGTCCTTTGAGGCGAAATGTAAAAAATTTTTTTACAAAAAATGCACAGGAATAATTACATTTTTTGTAAAAAAAAATTTTACATTTCGCCTCAAAGGATTCAACTGTTCGGTTAAGACAAAGAATAGAGAAGGACATTGGCAAAAAAAATATTTCAATATGTTGTTGGCAGAGGAAGTTATGACCGTTTGAATATCGGTAAAATATGACATTTTTCATATTTCGGCCTAACGCAACTAAAAGTACGTTAAACTTTCCTCGGTTATTTATACATTATTTTAAAGTGCTGACAGTGGTCTTTCAAACGACACTACTTTTTGCCGTGCCAACTGAAATGTACAAGCTGTTTTTGGACCTTAAAAACGCTAAAAAACGTCAAAAATGCCTTGTTTTGGGGGCCTTTACTGACCTTACGGCAACAATTTACCACAAATTTAACATTCATTTTTTAAAGTTTCAACCTTCTATATTCCATATACAAAAAGAAAATTAGAGTCAAACAGTTCCTGGTAAGAGTTTTGGCTCACGGCAACTTCCATGTCTTGAAAATCCGCTTAATTTTTGATGCCGCACCTTCATCTCTAGGGGTCCATAAAAACTAAACAACTCAACTTTAGAGCAAAACATTTTGAATTTGGTCTTTCAATAAGATAATAAACATTTGGTAATTTTTGGGAGAAAATCTGAGAGGTCATGAATCACAGGCGTAACACTCTCTCAGATTCTTGCTCTTAATGGGTGAATGCATCTCTAAAATAAACACGGAAAAGCCAATAATGTGCCAACCCCCCCCCCCCCAATCTGGCCCGCTTGTCTTGTTTATTTTTCCCCAAAAGTTAGACTCGTTCCGAGAGCTGAAGAAAGAAAGTGAACATCTTGAAATGTTTTTACTCTCATATAAATACATATTGCTTGACTACCACACAAATACCCCACCTTTGACCTTCTTCATCAGAATTTGATCATTTGAATAATTACGAAAAAAATCAGTAATGCTCTGATTCTCTCTATTAATTAGTAAACACATATAAAATAACCTTTTAACGAATGCCGAAATACACAAATAAATGCAAGAAAGATACCTACCGCTACAAGTTTAGTTTCAATGCAAAACGAACTCTATGTTGCGTTACTTTATAGATCTTAACAAAGCTAACGGGGAAATAACTGTTTTTGCATGATTTATTTCCCCGCACAGTTGTGGTAAGACACACATATACATTTCATATTCATAAATTATCAACATAAAAGACAAAAAAATATATGTATTCTGTGTGCATAGTTAACAAAAAAAGGGCTTAACTATAACCAAACACATTGAAATATATACCAAAAATTACATTAAAATGCGTTATATTTGCGTGCCGGAACCTTTTTCTCCATTAAAAAAAAAACAAAAGTTATTAAAAAATAAACACCTACCATAAGATGCAAGCGAGAAAAAATACAAATGGATGTTTGCAGAGCGGCGAAGAATTTAAAAAATAGATTTCATTTATAAAACATTTCCCCATCTCGGGTAAGCGAGCCACATAGAAGTTAGGTGAGGCGGAAGACTTTTCAATTAATCGTATGTGTCTGAATCTTTTTAAGAAACAAATGGCGGTACGCGGTTTGTAAAGTATTTGCTTTGAATAATTATCTAATAAAACCTCACTATATCTTTCTTACTTTTTTATTTTCAAGACAGCTTTGGTTAAAAAAAATATTATGAGAAATATATTTTTTAAACTTCAAATTACTGAGTATGCAAACAAAAGAATGGAAAAAAAAAACACTGAAAAGTATTCATGTTATTTTTTAAGTCTTACTGTTTTGATTTTATTGCGACTCTCTCTGCTTTGGTCGTTATATTTTATTAGTTTTTGTACGTAGACGTGCACATAGAGATTTTTGAGTAGAAGCTTTCGCAGTCTGATAATATGAATCCGGAATCTCATGAAAAAACTTGTAGCATCATATAGTGATAGCCTTATGATACCATTGCATATTAAAGTATTCTTAACATGACGAATTTCCTTAATAAACTCTGGATTGTGTACCACCAAGTGTACAACCAAAAATATAGAAATACATGCACAAAAAAAACAATAACGCAACTAGCTAACAAATAAGTGTTGATTTGCTTTTTTGAAAAACAAAAAGCAAATCAAACCTTGTGCTTGAAAAACCTTGTGCATCTCTATTAGGATAAATATGGTGAGGACTAAGGACCTCTGTGCAGCAGTGGCGAACTCAGAGCTTTAAGCGATATTCGAGCCGTTGGTAAATTCTCTTAAAATGGTCTGTACCAATTGCTAGGTCCTTTCCAGGGCTCGAATCCAAACCCCTTGAGGAAGAAGTTTATGTCTGTCCAAGTATGCTACCGGAAGGAAGAAGAAATGCAATATATATCCAACCGTATTAACTTAAAATGAAAAAAAAAACGGGCTTGGGAAAATGGGCAATGAATGTGCGTTGCAATTTGCATTAATGTGTGTGACAACCAAAAGTGTATTCTTCTTGAATAAAGATCCGTCTAAAACCACAAGAAAAATGGAATAAGAAAAATTGAAATTTCAAACAAAAAAATACCTTTAATTTGCAGGATTGGATTCCATATAATTTGCATGATTTTAAGATCTGCCTAGGTAATATATAGTATGTAAAATAAGTAGTATGCAAAATTGATGCTCTTATAAGTACATACAGCTTTCTGAGAGACAAATAACATTTATTAACTCATTGGTCAGCAAGTGTGTAAGTAGAGGGTGGGTACATGTAGCACGAAAGTGTGTTTTCTTCTATAAAGGTATTTTTTAAAGTCCACTATGTTAACTTTAAGTGGAAAAATCACAAAACTCAAATGCACTTTCCTTTAAATTACGCAACTCAACTCACCGTTGGAACTTGATTAGTTTTATTTACGTAATCATTGTTTTTAAATTCAATTTTTCTCCATTTTAGCAGATTTGCTTTTTAAACAGAACTGTCTAATTGGACCCACTAATGCATGATGAAGAAACTGTTTTGTAAACATCATAGTCGTCTCTAAATTAAGAATTTCACCAAAATTACTTAAAGCAATTTCTTCGTGAATTGCTGAGTGCAATTAGGCGGAAAACACTTTAACTCTTTTACTTTAGTTCTTTGAGAAGCAAATTGACTCCAGACATTTTGATGTTTTTGAAGTTTATTACATTAAGTGCGCTCATTCTAAATTTAATTCATCAGAGAAAATTCCTAAATTAAAATTTTGCTAATTATATTCGGTGTGAAAGTTTCTTCAGGACTTGAAATTTTCTCAAACACTCATTTAATTGAATGAAATCCATCTATAAGTAAGCAGTTCAGATTTTGGAATTAATTTTCAAGGCAGAGAAATGTGAACAAATTGGAAGTTAATCAAAAAAGGAGAATATTTTAACTAATCGATCGAAAAATCCCTCTTGGGAAGTGTCGCTCAGTTCCCTTCTGCTGACGTCACATCGTAGATTAAGGAATATCACCTGCTAAGACCATTTATCTCGCCATTGTGGATCACAAATTATGAGATTATGATTTTATGAGTTAAAATTATTACATAGACATTTTTTATGTTTCTAAATTGTACAACTTCTTATGCTAGTTTTTGAAACTCTCATATATTAAATATTGATTTTCAGAAAATTAACCTTTTAAGCGGTCAATTATTTTACCAGAAATGCTTCCAAAAAAGGCATATTTTTTTAATGCATATAGTTAAGTACCATACAGAATAAGAATATCAAGACTTTTTTTTTTTCGTTTTTAATGCTTTTACAACATTTTTTATTTCACAATTTTGGTCACAAAAACCCTAAATGTTTGCTTTTTTCAAGTACATTCTGCAGTAAAGAATGGCTTACAAATTATGCAAAAATTTTCTCACACTTTCTATAAATTTTGAAGTTTACAATTTTCCAAACAGTTCAAAGGTCTTTTTCATACTGTCTAGTCATACAGTAACACAAAAAGTTCCCGCTTTCCCGCTACATAGAAAAACCCGGATGAAAAGCATTTCATTTACATGGAACAAGCCACATCCATCTGCTGAAAAATAATACTACTAAATAGTCTCTTTCAATAATGAAAAATTCGAGCAAACCAGAAAAGGAAATCAGAAAATATCTATGCCCGTACGCCGTACGGGCAAACCAGATGAGGTCAATTTCTGGTAGCACGTACACTGTACGGCAAACCGCTTAAAGGGTTAAGCGTTCTAAACGTAGCACGGTCTTAAATTTGTTTCCTGAGTTGGAGATCGACATGGAGCATAGTCATACAAAAAATACAAGATACTAGAAATTTGGGTAGTCAGTAAAAAAATTCCAACTTGAGTTTGCAATGTAATGTTACTAAAAAAAAAAAAAATAAATAAATAAACCTGTTGCGACCCATGAAACACAACGAACATATGTCTTTTTTCCTCATGTAAAGGTTAAAATTCTGTCACTTTTCGACATGAGAATTCTAACTCGTAGCCACGTCCTAAATTTTGTTGTTACATTTGTGAATCAGGAGGGTTTTCATAAGTATTTCGTTTACACACATTATGCATATCAAATTTTCAAGTATTAAACATTAAAAAAAAAAAAATTCAGTACGGATTTAAGTATTTGACTAATTCTGCATTTTAATCATAAAAAACCAAAGACGTGATGTTTTTACCCACTTTGTACAAGTGCCATTTGCAATCATGCAAGAAACTTGAGTGTTGAGAAATTTCGTGTAATATTCCACTCTGTAAAACATTCGAACTGTATACGCCAGATGCTGTAGCAAGTACGGGAAGATTAAGAGCTCAAAATACTTTCTGAGGATAGTTTGTAAAATTTTCGATTATTCTCGAAACTTTAAAAATAATATTAAAATTAATTAATAACAAAAATATTACAATGTACTCAGGTCCTTGAGGCAATTTTGTATGGATATAAATATTTACTTCCTATTATAATAGGATTACCTTCTATTGAAGAATGCTTTTGTAACTTTAGGAGTTGTAGCAACAATTATCGTGAGCTTAAAATTGTAATTTATAAATTTATTTACTGTACTGTGATGAAACAGGACACTTAAGGCTACAGTGGACAAAAAAAAATTGATTTTTTTCAATTATTGATTTATATGTCTAAAACTGTGTGTGCTTGTATTATTGTATATTTACGACCAGGGCCGGTCTTAGGCCGATTGGACCGATTTTGCCCAATCGGGCCCCGCTCTAGCAAGTGGCCCCGCGCCGACAAAAAAGTTTTTTGCCTTTAGGTAAATGTTTAAAAAAAACTATATCAAAATAAAAAGCTATTTGGCAATATTTACCTGGTGTTTAATCCGTCTGAAATTATAGTGCTACGTTTAGTTCAATTTATGATGTAGGAGCAAGGGGCCCCGCGCCGACAAATTATTTTCGCCTTAAGGTAAATGTTAAAAAAAACTATATCAAAATAAAAAGCTATTTGGCAATATTTACCTGGTGTTTAATCCGTTTGAAAGTATAGTGCTACGTTTAGTTCAATTTATGATGTAGGAGCAAGGGGTCCCGCGCCGACGAATTATTTTCGCCTTTAGGTAAATGTTAACAAAAAACTATATCAAAATAAAAAGCCATTTGGCAATATTTACCTGGTGTTTAATCCGTCTGAAAGTATAGTGCTACGTTTAGTTCAATTTATGGTGTAGGAACAAGGGGCCCCGCGCCGACAAATTATTTTCGCCTTTAGGTAAATGTTCAAAAACAAACTATATCTAAATAAAAAGCTATTTGGCAATATTTACATGGTGTTTAATCCATTTGAAAGTATAGTGCTACGTTTAGTTCAATTTATGATGTAGGAGCAACGGGCCCCGCGCCGACAAATTATTTTCGCCTTTAGGTAAATGTTAACAAAAAACTATATCAAAATAAAAAGCTATTTGGCAATATTTACCTGGTGTTTAATCCGTCTGAAAGTATAGTGCTACATTTAGTTCAATTTATGATGTAGGAGCAAGGGGCCCCGCGCCGAAAAATTATTTTTGCCTTTAGGTAAATGTTAAAAAAAACTATATCAAAATGAAAAGCTAATTGTCAATATTTAACTGATGTTTAATCTATTTGAAAGTATTTTGCTACGATTAGTTAAATTTATGGTGTAAGAGAACTTTCTGAAACTTTTGACATCTCTATTATTCTATTGAAGTTATCTGATACATTCCCAAAACTACTACTGTCAGATAAATTATTAGAAAAATATAAACATTTGTTGATTTGAACATCTTAAATCCAGGGTCGTACCTACGGCAACTCATACTCTATTATCAAAAACAGAAAAAAAAAAAAAAAAAACATAATCAGCCTGCCTCAACGTCAAAATTCGAAAAGATTATCGTCACTTAATATTAGGGCTATAGGGGCTCTTCGCAGGGTCTTATTGTACTGGGGTCTCCCATTTAAGGGGCAATTAAGGTATTTACTTATTTATTTGGAGGCGGGCTTATTAAAATTCATCAACAATGATTGGGGCCCACAATACAGAATGCTGAGTTGATGATTTTTCTTTAAATATTCTTTATTACTGAAAAAGAGAAGTAAAAAATGCGCTTTGTGTTAAAACTAAGCGATTTTAAGAACAAAAATAAATAATGTTGGGGGGAAATCTTAATTTTCTTCAAAAAGAAATCCCGACACTTGAATTTTCAACCGATATAAATTATTGGGTAATTAATTGTGTGCCCTTCTCCCCTTTCTTTCACCCTCCCCCCTTTTTTTCTACCTCGTCTAAATTTAAGAACGTGTTCAAAACCTTACTTCTCCGAAGCCTTCTCCCACAAAAAATATTAGGGAGTATCTAAAATTTCGTTTCCTGGGTTTCAATTTTTAAAAATTTTTCAGGGAAAATTCTTCTAACACCTAAAAACATCGAAAATCATTTAAAATTGCGCTTTTGGAACTTCAATTTTTAACAAACTTCAATGCCCTTAACGCTACTAAATACAATCTTACACTCACGCAGTGAAACGGTTATATAAGTAGTCTTTTCTTCATCAGTGGCGCGCATACGGGGTAGCTAAGGGGCTCAAGCCTAGGGAGCTAAGGGGCAGAAGACAAACCCACTGGACAAAACCTGGGAAATTCTAAAATTGCCATTTTGTGCTTTTATTTTTTTTAATTTTCTGCTAGAGAGCACCCAATCCCCAACTTTCTGTTTAATGCCGCCAGAGATAATTTTGAAATATTTTCAAGAAAAATCTTTGGACGTTGGACTAACTTTTGGCCAAGTTATGGGAGAAAGAACGGGTACCCGTTCCTTCTTCCATAACTTAGCTAAAAGTAACTTAAAATTAGTTTTTGAGGCAACAATTTCAAAGCATTTCTAGTAAGAAACCTCCATCTAATATCAAGGTCCTATAAGAGAACATCTAAAACTGCGTTTTCAGGACTGTAATTTCCAAAATTTTCGGGGAAGAGCACTCAAAGAGATGGGGGAGTTGGAGTTTTTTTTCAAAGTGCCACCCCCCCCTTAAAAATCTCGTTTGGGCCGCTACCTAAAATGTCTTCAAATATCATTTTAAAATATATATTTAGAAAGGAGGGTCTGAATTTGAGCCTGAATTTCTCGCCCATTCCTCTGACATTACCGAAGATTGTTTAGAATTGCATTTCAAAAATTCAACGAGGATAAATGTCTAGAACAGCGCTCCACCCTGCCATCCTCTAAATTATTATTCTAAGCTTGGTCCCATTAGCCCTCTCCAAATTTTAAACATATATACCCCACTACTTGCCTGCCACTAGTACAACTCAGTTCTTGGGAATATAATCAAAAATGCAATATGCTTTTCGGATATATGAAACGGTTATATAAGTAGTCTTTTTTCATCATCAACGAAAGGGTCAGGGAAGGTGCATAAAATAGAAAGAAATGTTAGTCTGTAATGGCTTGTTTTAGCAAGCTATTGATTTATTATTATTTTTTTTCTTGTAAAAAATAGCGAAAGAAAAAGCTTTTATTTTAAAAAGAGTTATATTCATTAGGGTGGGTCGAAAAAAATCGATATTTTTTTTTCGGATCGTAATACCGCGGAAAAGTTGCTAAATGGTATGACTAAAAAGGGGAAAAAATATTAAAATTATCGGATGTTATCTTCCGTTCGCGCATGAGCTCTAAAGTTTGATTAAATTTTGAAAAAATTCTATTTTTTTGGAAATTTTTAATAATTTTTTTTTTTACGATATTTAATATGTAATAGTGAAAAATGTCATCTACGACACACTAATGAATTAATATAAAAATACTGGTATTGAGTTTTAACATCTTCCGTTCGCGCATGGGCTGTAAAAATAGCAAAAAAGTGTTGAAAACCTCAAAAATGTGGACTTAGGAAAAATAAATATATACAAGCTTCAACATATTATTGATGTATTATCCAATAAATACAAAGTACATATTTCACTTACGAATAGATTACATGTCTGGTAGTTTGAACTGTCTTTTATTATCAAAGGCTGGCATCGTGGACCTTGACTTAAGTGTCGTTCTTATGTACCCGTCTCGAGCTGCAGATCCGCAAACCTTAGCAGAAGCCTCGCTCACCAACTTGACGCTTCTCTCCACTGCTTGAGTATGGACTGGCATCTTCTGTGATAGGATTTCCCACTTCGGAACTTCTTCTGTTTTGATGTAGGTTTTAAGTTCATCATCAGTGACATCTTTCAATAGAGGCGGCGAAGAAAATTGACAGTTTGTCCAATCATTTAATTCCGTGTAGTCTGTTGCGGAAAAGTTTAGCTTAGGTGCCACGTACGTTCGAATTGTTTTCCTCTTTTGATCTCTTTCTCTTGCCTTAATGATGCGGCGGAGGACCAGTTCTCTTATATGTTTTCTGGGATCTTGAGTCATAGTAATCATAACATGTTCTGGATGCGCAAAGAACCCATTTCTCTCTATAACTGGGTCAATTACAGCTTTGAGTTCATCTTTAAGATATCTTGAGGTTTCAATAGATTGGTGCACGAGCTTAGGGCCATCAGTAAAAAGTTTGGTCTTCTTAATACAAAACCACATCGGCATATATGACTTCAGAATGAATATTACTATTTCCTGGAACTCAGCAGTTGGATTTTCTTGACTAATGTAGAGTCTTAAAGCACGGTTAGCTGTTGTTAGCCACCTGGAGTGAGACAAAGGTCCTGGATCCCTGATTGATAAATCTTTTGGGCATTCACCTGATTTAATCGCTTCTGATATTTCCAGCAAATACTTCTGATCCTTACTAAGAGTTTTTTTGTCTATCTCAGGGATTTGGCAATCAATACTTTCAAACTGCACTACTGGAAGTGTTTCACATTTGATCAATTTCTCACCAATCGGTCCTTTCAAAGAATTTGGCCCGGTCGACTTACCATCTAAATACTGAAATAAATGGCGGAAGGGTAGTTCATTAAAATGAAGAAGACAAACTGCCCATTACAGAGGCTTACCTAAGTGTGTTTCAATACGGCGTATTATACCGTTTTTCAATCCGGTGTTAACATTGGTGCCATCACAGCCAATAACGACTAATTCGTCCAAAGAAATGTCATTGCTTGTCAAATAGGATATAATAGAGGTCGCAATATCCTCTGCACTTCCTGAATTCGGGGTCACGTGTCCCAGAAATATATTACCAGGTTCTTGTATAAGCACGTAATGTTCCTCCTTTACCACTCTTTTAAATCGTTCTGAATGTGCCTCTTGTACCACAATAGTGTCGTCTTTACGGCCATCAAAATATAGCCCAATTAGCTTATTTTCTGTTATAGAACTGGACAAATCAGCCCTAACATTGTGTTTTTCTCTTCTTATTTTACACTTGTCAACTAATTGTGAATTGTCGCTATTAGTTACCACGCCAAAGTCCTGCAAAACACTTGAGGCTATTGCTGCTGTAGCACGATCGGAAACACCGTACCGATCACTAGTTAATGCAGTACATTTAAGGTTAATCCTCATTTGCCAACCGGATTTCTTTTTTGGAGATTCAGGTATGAATTCTTGGTCACTGTCACTGCAAACGTCACTGGAGGGCAAGGATTCATCACGTTGTTCAGTTTCGGAAACTTGGACATCTACTTTTGGTTTTGAAGAGCTGGAACGAGATTTCCTCTGTAAAGATTTGGCACGTTTCTTTGTTTCATTTAAGTCCACACCTCCAATTTTGCCAATGCCGTGAGTGCGTAGTGAATAGATAAATTTCAGCTCAAGTAAAGGTATTTTTTTAAGCTTTTCACAAGTACAAGTTATTGAGCAGATACACTGGCATTGATCCGGTGTTTTATGACAGGTACATTCAAGGGCAATGGGGCATTTGCATGCCGCAATGTCAAAAAGCAAACAGCATTTTTTCTTAAAACCATCAAGGTTTCTCTTAAAGACTTCCTTGTTTTTGTCTCGAGTATGAGATTTTCTTAAACTATAATACTTGTCATGCAGTGCAGTCAACAGTTGTACTACTCTCTTATCACTTACGGTGGGAATTGATGCTCTATTGTACAAACACACTATTTTGCCAGCTACTGTATTGGCTACTTGTCCAAAACTAACTCTTTTGTTGTTTACTTTAACTGCTAAATTATACCTCTCATTCGATAAACATCGAAGAACGTCCTCTCCTGTAGGGAGCTTGTTAGGCGGCAAGTCTCTTGGTGTACCGAAAAACGGACACTCGAATTCTTGTCTAGTGATCACTGTCTTTGATAATGCCATCATTCATTGCACAATTGTTCAAAAAACTACACCGAAATATGAAATTTGGAACACACACTACGCAACTCATCCACCGCACTCAAGAGACAACAGCAGACTGGCGCACAAAATGGCGCGGCGGACCACTGTAATGGCTGCCTGCAGCGGAGAGGGGTATCACGTGACGCGGCGTGGGTCGTTGACCCGCTAGTGGCGCTGACAGTAAGTTTTGTATCGCTGTGCGCGATCGAAAAACCAAGCCTAATTACGTCTGAATTTTTTTTCTTTAACTATCAGAACATGTATAATCAGATATTAGGTATTACATTATTGATATCTGTAACTATACATGAAAAGAAAATAGGACAAAAATCCGATTTTCTTGTATTTTGGCTATATTTGGATGTCCGTGCGCGAACGGAAGATGTTGAAGTGCAATACCGGTATTTTTATATTACTTTATTAGTGTGTCGTAGATGACATTTTTCACTATTACATATTAAATATCGTAAAAAAAAAATTATTACAAATTTTCAAAAAAATTTATTTTTTTCAAAACTTTAGAGCTCATGCGCGAACGGAAGATAACATCCGATAATTTTAATATTTTTTCCTCTTTTTAGTCATACCATTTAGCAACTTTTCCGCGGTATTACGATCCGAAAAAAAAATATCGATTTTTTTCGACCCACCCTAATATTCATTTGAGCCTCAAACTAAATGTAATCATTTTGCAAAGGGGGCCCCGCCAGAGTTCTCCTATCGGGCCCCGCATTTGCTAAGGCCGGCCCTGTTTACGACATCTAAAAGCATAGAAAACACAAATTAGTGCAAAAACAATGAATATTTTTTTTCAAATTTCAAATTTAACTATTTTTTTAACAAAATTTCAAAATGTTCTAGGCGTCGCAATTTTTTTTCAAACTTTGAATTTCCACTTAATTTCCAATCATTAGGCATGATGGCACAAAACAATGCATTATATGCAATGTTTTATGAGATAGTTTATAAAAGATGGCTGAAAATAAAAATTTTCAGTTGAAAAAATCATATAAATTTTCATTTTCAGCCATCTTTTATAAACTATCACATAAAACATTGCATGTAATGCATTGTTTTATGCAATCATGCCTAATGATTGGAAATTAAGTGGAAATTCAAAGTTTGAAAAAAAATTGCGACGCCTGGAACATTTTGAAATTTTGTTAAAAAAATATTTAAATTTGAAATTTGAAAAAAGGTATTCATTGTTTTTGCACTAATTTGTGTTTTTTATGCTTTTAGATGTAGTAAATATACAATAATACAAGCACACAAAGTTTTAGACAAATAAATCAATAATTGAAAAAATAAATTTTATTTGTCCACTGTAGCCTTAAACACAGGTAAAACTGATTTTAAGTTTTGAGCAGAAGTTTTAAAAGTTTACAAATTTTGAGTTAAATTTAATATACTGGGGTCATATCACAGGGTTACCTAATTATTTGCATGCAAAGATTTCAGCAAAGCGTATCATTCCTTTTACACTGCTCGACATTGAAAATGCAACACCAAGAAGGAGTGGTCAGAAATTAATGAAATTTGGTAAGAAGACAGAGACAGCATGGAACAATAAGTCATATTTATTTCAAAATAAATAAGCAAAATTTAGAGCGAGGACGGCGTCGGCTCAGTAAGAAGTAGGACCACCGCGGACAGCGATGCACGAAGAAACACGTCTAGGCATGGAGTCAATAAGCTTGCGGATGGTGTCCTGAGGGATGGCACTCCATTCCCTTTCAACCATTTGCCACAGTTCGTCTGCTGTGAACGAGGCAGTGACAGGTTCTGCAAACGGCGTCAAATCACGTCCCACACATGTTCGATTGGTGACAAGTCAGGAGAGTATGGTGGCCAGGAAAGCATCTGTACACCTCGTAGAGTATGTTGGCTGATTCGAGCACTGTGAGGCCGGGCGTTATCCTGTTGAAAAATTGCATTTGGCAGACCCTGAAGGTAGGGGATTGCCACCGGCCGCAGTATATTATCTACATATCGTTGGGTCGTCATAGTGCCCCGAATACGAACTAGAGGTGATACGGAATTGTATGCAATAGCGCCCAAAACCATTATGCCACATTTTCGCGCTGTGGGGCGTTCCACAGTTACTGCCGGATTCGATCTTTCTCCACGTGGACGCCACACACGTATGCGATGACTATCGCTGGACAAACAGAAGCGGGATTCATCTGAGAACACGACGGTTTGCCATTCTGCCATCCACGTCGCTCTGGTCCGGCACCATTCCAAACGTTGGAGTCTGTGCTGTGAGGTCAATGGCAGTCTTCTTAGCGGGCGCCGTGATTGCAGGCCACGTGCAACCAGTCGACGGGAAATGGTTCTGGTCGACACAGGAACATCCAGGGTACCTTGCACGTGCTGCAGAATCGACGTACAAGTGACTTGCGGGTCCGCCACAGCTTGTCGGTGAATCCGTCGATCCAAGCGGTCTGACGTCACTCTGGCTGCACCTGCACCCCTCAATGTGGCTACATTTCCTCTTTCCAACCATCTCCGACACAGCCGATGTACAGTGCTTGCATCCATGTGGGTATCAGCTGCAATTTGACGTATGGACCAACCTCCCCTTCTCAGTCCGATCACCATACCCCTTGTAAAGTCGTCTATATGCTGGAAGTGTCTTCGTTGAGGACGGCGTGGCATTTCCTCCTATCACACGTATCCTTCGAGACAAAAACCAAATTTCTCCGATAATTAGTCTGGCAGAAAAACCAACATGAACATAGCCCACTTTTCAACTTCATTCTCTTATATCTTACTTCACGTGCGTCGGAGAGCTGCGCATTTCATATCATTTGCATAACTCAGTGACGTGCGTCTACGGTAAAATTTGCATGAATTTCTGACCACTCCTTCTTGGTGTTGCATTTTCAATGTCGAGCAGTGTACTCAACTAATTCACATTTTTGACTTTACTTTAAAAATTTATCAAATTCTTGTTTATGGCTGTATCATTAATAAAACGGAACTACTTGTGTTTTAACTTTACATACGAGAATAAGACATTAATTTTTTATAAAAATGTGTCTAATATGATTTGTCCGATTGAAAAATATTGTTTCAAACTCATAAAAAATCATCACTTCTAATTATTTAACTTAAACTTTTCTTTAGTTACATTGGACATTACGCTCTTTTCTTATCATATTTTGCTATGTAACTAATAGTTTTAGAAATTGTCTTAATTTTCCTTTATATAATTACATATACTTTACTTTCATAATTGGAAAGTAATTTAGTTTTATATGACTAAACGTAAACTCAAGTTAAATGAAGATTTATGAAATTGAAATTTTTCGATTCTATCTTAAGTGAGTATTTTTATTGTTGTGAAAACTGCTAATTGCTAGAATTATGTTGAACCCAAACATACTCTAAAATACGAGTCAGATGTTTTAGAAATACTTTTAATTTTTCTTTTCTCCTCAAGGCTCATTTGTTTGAAAGACGCTTGATTCAACAATTTTCAAATCGAGGTTTTATTGACTGTAAGCTCTCTTCCGCGTCATTTACACGTGAGCGTTGCATTGATTTTCCACTTGACCTCAAAATAGGAAATTTCAATTTGGACCAAGTAAATGGTGCGCAAAATGATGTGTTTTTGAGCTGAGCGAAGTTTGATGTCAATTTATTTTATTTCATGAGTCGTAAGGTTTTTTTTTTTTTTTTTTTTACTTACTAAGCCTAAAGTAACTTGTATCATGCAGTGCGAATAATTTCCGGAAAAAAAACAGTAATATATGAGAACGTAATAAAAATTATAATACAAAAAGTATTCAAAATTATCATCCGATGCAATCTCATGTTGTTAATTCATTTAGAGTAGTATAGCATTTCCCGAAATAAGAGAAGTGCCCCACTGCTAGGATGTCGGTAGATTTTTAGCTGGTCGTAGTACTCTAATAAATAACCTATTGTGTTGTATATTAGTAGGATTGCGTTGCTATTAATTTGTAAACTCTTACAAATTACATAAAAAGGAATTAAACCCAACGGACGTCAACTTTTTTTTTTTTAATTTCGAGACTTGTTTTTTCTCGAGAAATGAACATGACACGAAATAAATTAGATGCCTTTTTAGCTTTAGAATGAGAGGTTTAGCGATTTATCTTTTTTCTTCAAAAATTAATATTTTAACCGAGGGAAAGTATACTTCAAAAAAGCATGAGCTGTGGATAGTAAAGAGGTTAATGGGGCATAAATAGTATAATTGAAGCAAAATATCTCTATTCTGCTTTCAGGTAATTTTATATAATTATTTTAAGCTTAAAACAAACAAACAAACAATAATAAAGGCAGATAAAATGTATGTCGCTGTAAGATTACACTGTCAAAAATTCTAAAACGCAATCCTTGATTTAGACAATTATTTTATCTTATATTTTAACTATTTATGCACTTTGTTTCAAGATTGAATAACCTTTTGCATTTTATACTTTAAAAATGCTTTAAAAATTATCACAAAATGAAATAAAAAATAAAAATAGAAATATTTCTGTAAGAAAGCAAGCAATTTATATGAGCCTAATTTCTGACAGTAGTATATCGGGCAAAACCCAGGAGAATTTCAGAAAGTCAATTAAAAAAAAATCTTTCAAATGGTAAATAGTTAATAATGTGTCCATATCATTTGAAATCATTTTTCCATATTTGGCAATCATTGAAGAAAAACTGCACACTTTTTTGATTCTGGTTGAATTTGCTTGAGAGGCTGCGATAAAAAAAAAAAGATATGGACTACTCAGTCCATGAATTCGTTTAAACAGAGGATCAATTAAAAATTTTATGCTTGGAATTGTATGGAAGGAAAATACTACTGTCAATTCATCTAAGAAAATATTATTGTCAATTCATCTAAGAAAATACTATCCCAAAAAGTGTGCTAAAAAGCGAGATAAGCCTACAAGCGTCTGCTTTCAAAAAGTGTGCAAAACATATTCAGAATGTCAAGCAGCAAGTTACTGCCATACTACACCGCTAACTGGGTTATACCATCCAGAAACTTCAGTCTCCTTCTTATTAGAACGCATCAATTTGAAATAGGAGTAACCAAGCTACACCTACAGGCAGATATATTCTTATAGTATAGAAGGTAAGAGAGGGATAGCTAACGTAAAACTGTCTGTCTGAAATTTTACATTAAGTGCTTAGCTAGTAAGTCAAAATATAAGAGATCATCCTCTGGAGATAGATACATTAATTGCTTATCAGCTTTTTAAGTACGATCTCAAAACATATTTAAACACATATTTTTATTGAACTAGTGATTCAAAAACAAGCTTCTACATGTCAAGGTGCTTGTAGTTTAGAAACAAAAAGGTTGTTCTCAAACAGGAATTTTAAAACTTTTTTCGTGTGCTCTCTCACGATGAAACAAGAAGCAATTCATCATCTAGAATGAAGACGATGTTCCGTGAGAACAAACTACCTCTGAACTTTTTTTCAGAAAAATAATATGAGCAAAGAAATGAATTGGAAAAAAAAAAGAGTAATTCTTCTCCCACCCTTTGTTTTATTGATCAAATAACTACGACCCAAACCCTTGTCTCTTAAGCCTCCCTTTACTTAAGCCTACCGAACCTGCCCCCAACTGGTGTGGAAATAACGTGCCGGGGATATTGCCGACGAACTCATGGATTACAAATGGCGGTTGTCATCCGCACGTGCGGAGCTTCCGAATCAACTCTGCTCTGGAAGCCCCCTGCCCCTCCGCCCTCCCCTTCTCCACCCTTCCTTCGTTCCTTAGAAGAGACTTCGTCTGTCTGTCCAATATCCGATCATTTCCCACATGAATGGCTCTTATCTTGTGCCCCAACGAAAGTACTGTTTTTTGATATATTTGTTATTCCCTTTGTTCCAGTGTTTTGAGCCATTTTTTTTTCGCTCGTCTTCTTTAAAAGTAAATTTACTTGCGTTTTTTTTTTTTTTTTTTCAAAAAAAAAAAAAAAAAGACTTCAACAGACAAGAAGCAATAGAGTGAGAGATATATATCCTTTTTACGCTTCTTGCTTTTTGTCGTCCTTTATCTTTCGTAATATTAAAGGGAGGAGGAAGGGAATCTTTTAGTCCCGATAATGTCAAGCTGTCCCTTTTGAAAATATTGTCTGTGATAGAGCGCGTTTTATGGAGAGCTTCGTGCAAAATATAGTTTCGCCGATAAACTACACCTGTTTGTTCTTTTGATGTGTTCGGACTCCAATTGTGGATGGTTTTAACTACTTTTCAAGCTATAAAATGCTGCAGATAAAAAAGGGTTCGATAAATAATGCACTATCTTCTAAAGTAGCACAATATTTCGGACATTCTATAGTAAATTTGATAAGATTGAAAGCAGTGCTTTTGAAAATGGGAAAGAAAAAGGAAAAAGAAAAAAAAAGTATTTAAGCTATTAGTTTAACAGCTGGTTTCTAACATTTTGTCCTTGAAGAAACATTTATCAATGCAATTTCATATACTATTTCATCTAAGAGAACGTTAAAATGTTTATATTTAGCATAACGTATATGCATAATATTTTGTATTCCATTTTATATTTCTAAACGTCTTTTTCACAATACTTCTATGTCTATCGATTATTTTACTCTGAAGTTATGAACTGATTTTGGACTTTCGGAAGGAAATTGAAGATTTAAAGTGTACAAAAGCTCCAGTAGGATAATTCTTGAATAATCATCAATATATAGTTAGAAATAATATCATTTATTTGAAGAAAAAAAAACAGTAACTAGTCAACGCCTTTGAATGTTCTTTATGTATGCTAAACAAAACGAATTTGAGATGTTTGCTTCAAAATCAAAAGTACTGTGTTCATTCCACTAAAACGTTCCTCCTTTAAAAAGCTAATGATGAGTAATAATATACAAGAGGAAATTAATGGACTTGTCAATTCTATGCTTTTCTTGTCTTGTAAGACATGAGAACTTGAGACATGAGAAGACTTGAGACAATGTGCTTCTTTTTAAAGTACACAGTAACATGTAACAGGCTCAATGAGCTTTAAAGTTTTTCCAAAACTTTGATTACTTTTTGGTGGTTAATAAAATCTGTAGTATAAGAGCACAATATTTTTTTTAACAATTAAATACATAACTTCATGGTATATATGTATATATTATATATATATATATATATATATATATATATATATATATATATATATATATAATATATATATATATATATATATATATATATATACAGGGTGTCCACTCCAATCGTGGACCAATAGCTAATTTCTAAACCGTTAGAGATAAGCATATAGTTTATTTAGGAAAAAATCTCCAAATTACGAAAGGAATTTTGGGTCTATTCAATGTTTTTCAAAAAATCAAATTTTGAAAGAGTTACGAAATTTAAATTTTTTACAGCCCCCCAGTTCTATCAATCATATTTAGTAAAACATTCTTGACACTGTAACGTTTAAAACTAAAAAAAAATCACTCTTCTACGACAAAAATTGACCGAGTTATGACGTTTTGAAAAATCAAGATTTTGCATTGTTTCACGACGTCATCGAGAGATCGCTGAAGGGACCGTATGCGAATTCCTTCAAAATCTTGATTTTTCAAAACGTCATAACTCGGTCAATTTTTGTGGTAGAAGAGTGATTTTTTTTTAGTTTTAAACGTTACAGTGTCAAGAATGTTTTACTAAATATGATTGATAGGACTGGGGGGCTGTATAAAAATTTTAAATTTCGTAACTCTTTCAAAATTTGATTTTTTGAAAAACATTGAATAGACCCAAAATTCCTTTCGTAATTTAGAGATTTTTTCCTAAATGAACTATATGCTTATCTCTAACGGTTTAGAAATTAGCTATTGGTCCACGATTGGAGTGGACACCCTGTATATATATATATATATATATATATATATATATATATATATATATATATATATATATATATATCAGTAGCAAGGCGTGACTTCAAGCGTCAGTCATAGCTGACTTTCAGGTCCCTATAGAAATATACCAGACCATATGTTTCGATCAGGGGTGTTTGTGATAAGAAATTTCTGAAAGTTTTAGGCTGCCATTTCCGAAATTTAATTTTTCAGTTTTCGAAAATTTTATTTCCGTTAAAGCAGGAAATTCTCCTCACACAATAAATGAAGTATACTTTGAAATGATAAAAATCATTCATGTTGTTTTTATGAGTTTTAAAACTAAATAGTAATTAAAAATTTCAACTAACCTTGTAAACATCTTGGTCCACAGATGCTTCTTTTTCAATTTGAAAAGTTCAAGCTTGCTGAAATGCAAAGCTCGAACGGCAACGAGCACTACTTTTTATGAAAAACATTTATTATTGAAACTAAAAAGAGAGTAAAAAAACAAAACCACGCACACATATCGCACATCCAGAATGAAAGGGGCACATCTCAAAAAATGCATTTTTTGGAAATATGTTTAAATAGCGTACCTTAGTACACCTTACATGAGAAACCGACCCATTTTTTTCTAGTGTTAACAGTCGCAGCTAAAAAGCAACTTATGCCCTTATCATTCTCCAAATTCTGCCGATTGTGAAGGGAGAATTGAGTTTGAAAGGGGCACATCTTTGATAATCAGAAGTTCGCCGAGCGGAATTGGTGCAAATTATGGCTAGTACTTTTTTTAAACCAATTAAGAAAACCGTAATTTCGCCTTTTTTTGAAGTGACACTCGTTTTAATTGTTCGTTATTAAGTATAAATTGTTGTGCACAAGTACTTTATGAAGGGTTCCTTTTTTAGAATAAGAAGAATAGCATTATGTAACCTAGCGTCAATTCATTAGGAATTAAAATTTTATTTAATATCGCTCTGAAATGAAACAGCGATAGGAAGTATCAGTTGACAAAATGTTTCACATTTCAAATAAAATAAATGTATCTAAAAATCCTTAGAACATTTTTTTCTTCGAGAAAACTTGCAATATTTTAATATACTAAAATTTCCTATATTCCATACAGTATACATTCTATCATTACAGCTAATTCAAAAAGAATGTATAAAAATATTTTTGGTAAAACTAAGCATCATGACTTCAGTGCATAATTAACCGCTTTAAATTCTACAGTCGAAAAATAAGTGAATCTAATTATTTTTTATTAGTTTTGTTTATCAGCTTCTATACTTTTATATTTAAAAAAATTGCTATTAAATTGAAAACAGTAACGTATTACCTAATTTGTCGATTAAATACTTTTAGAACTATTTTATAACTCTACTACACTGAACCCTTTTTGTTAAATGTTTGTTAAAAGCTACAAACTTGAAAATAACTTTGTCACACATTTAGAATTACTATACCTATTTAAGTACAACGTCTAAACTACAAGCAAGGTCAATATTGAGAAATCAAAACACAAAAAAAAAAAAAAAAATCTGCAAACAATTTAGAGATACGTTATTTTTTAAAATAAATTTGGAGTTCTTTGTATTATTTTTTCCCTTCGACTTTTTGGAATAGATCGTCTGCTTTGCGTTTAAACCTTCTGAAATGTTAAATCGAATCATTAATAAAGAAAGAAAACTAAAATTGCTGTTGACTTTCTGCGCCTGTTTCGATCTAAATTCATACCCTGTTAAAGAGCGAAAATTAAAATTGGTAGTAGAATGTTTACATTCTGAATTTCGGTAAGACCAATTTTATAATGTGCTTAAAACTTAAATCTTGTCTAATTTATTATCAATAAAATTTATTTCTTCAATTTTAATGCTATCTGCTGGTTGTTTTTATTCAATGACTTTTAACATAGATACTGCTCTTTTAAACAATTGAAATTCAACGGAATTCTGTAACAACTAATCATTCCTGCGAAACTGAACTACAAAGATAGAAATACCAATTACTGTCTAACATTTTTTCGCGAAACCTCCGTTGAATCTGCGCACGCGCCAAGTCTCTTCTGACTCTCTAGAAATAGGGGGGAAATGCAACGAGGAAGTAGCAAGCGAACAAAAACTGAAGGCATTAGGAAATGCGCATCCTAATCCTATCTCCCCTTTTTCAAATGGAAGCGTTCGTGGCTGCCAGGCGCACAATACGCAAACAGACAGTAGTTATTACTTTTTTACTTCCTTGTAAGTAGTACAGGAAGTAATGTTTTCTCGAAAAGATTTGCATTCAACTGCAGCCTAAATTTCTACTTTACTCATTCTCGAAGGAATGTCTTTTTTTTTTTGGCGCATCCGACCGTGCATACGTACGTACAAAAGTATAAGCAACTAAAATGCCCTTTTTTTCCCATTATCGAGTTAATTATCACGACTTGTCTCGTGATGCGTAGGAATCAGGTATAAATCAAAATCCCTACAAAAAGTAGTGTAAAATTTGTGCCTGTAGAAAGTAGTGCCTGTAGAAAAGAGAAATTTTATGATTTTAAAGTTTAATTTAGGCCTTTTCGGATTTCGTAAAATTTCAGCCACTGTAAGTAATAATGTAAGTATTCCACTTAAAAGATTTTCTTGCAACTCTCAGCCCCCCCCCCCTCTCGTAAGCAGAGTGAAAGAACCCTGGCTTGACATTCTGAGCATGAAAGGACCTACGCGCCAAATGTGGCTCAAATCCGTTGTAATTTTGGGATTTGTATGAAGACGTTCCAAGATTCCCCCCTTCCTTGGGGGGAGGCGGTTTCCCCCACTCGTGGATAAAAAAAAGGCCCGATATAAATTGCACAAAACATGCATCATTAAAAAATGTAGGTTAAAATCATGACAAGAACTTCAAAAAAAAAAATTAAATGGTGTATAAACTGATGCCCGTAAGAATAGCTATTTTGAGATGTGCCCCTTTCATTCTCCACGAAAATGGAGAATGAAAGGGGCACTTCTCATTAATTAACGACTTATTTAAAATTGACCGTTAAACGCAGACCATAGTCATCTAGCAGAACCTTTAATCAACCAATCTAATGAGAGTTTATCAAATTTCAATAGTTATTAGAGTCAGGGCAAGGATTTAAAAAAGTTTAAATTTTCAAATCGATTTTTCTCAAAACAGCTATTTTGAGATGTGCCCCTTTCATTCTGGATGTGCGATATATTCGTTTTTGAAAGTTCGATGAAGTTCCAAAACACAAAAGGTAACAGTGTTTTCCCCATGCAAAACTACTGTTGCAAACAATATTGTCTTCAACAGGTCGGGCTCATATTGGCGCCATCGTATGATAACAATATTTTTCTAACCGCAACCCCTTTTTTTGAAAAATGTGACGCACCGAATTGAAAAAGAAATAAAAAAGAATGAACGAAACAGGAGAAAAAAATCTCTACCCCTCCCCATCCAACCCCCACGATCCGCCAAAACTGAGAGTTGCCAGTAAAAACAAAATTTCCGCGAGTCATCGCCGATGAGTCGTACTACATCTAAGGGAAGCTGTGAAAGAATCTGATTGGCTGAAATGGCTGACAAGCGAAAAAATTTGCGCGCGTACACACAAAACCGATGCGGTATCTTTAGCGATGAGTGAAGGTCACGCCTAATCGTTTACTCAACAGATGGCACCACTAAAATAAAATAATTTGTAATATTAAATGATCCTAAAAAATAATCTGAAAATAAAATTTTAAAAATTTTAATTCTTCCAGTGCAAAACGAGGTTTGCCTTCAGGTCATCGGCGAATCGTTCGATGACTTGGGGCCTCGCTACTGATATATATATATATATATATATATATATATATATATATAATATATATATATATATATATATATATATATATATATATATATATATATATATATATATATATATATATATATATATATATATATATATATATATATATATATATATATATATCTCTTCTCTACTAATAATAAAGCTGAAAGTTTGTCTCTCTGTCTTTCCTTCTGTCTTTCCTTCTGTCTGTCTGTCTGTTACGCGCGTAGCGCCAAAACCGTTCGGTCGATTTTCATGCCACTTGGTACAAAATTAGTTTGTAGCATGTAGTTTTGCACCTCGAAGCGATTTTTCGAAAATTCCATTTCGTTCTTTTTCTATTCGAATTCTTAGCGGAAATTCGATAAAATAGGGAAGAAATATTTTATACACATTTTCAAGTCTTATGTCATTCGAAAGCTTGAAATTTTCTGCACAAAATGAAGTTTTTTCGAAGTTTCTACGATCATCAGGAGAGCTGTAACAATTGTTTTTAGAATCCCGGAATTCAAGGCTTACCTTCAGTAAAGCAAGCCAAACGATTCTAAAATGGTTAATGAAATGAATTATTTTATCAACGGAAATCAACTTTTCATGCTGTTACTATGGTTACGTGTTCATACTTATTTTTGTTTCGTTCTTTTTCCAGGGTTGCCAGAAGTAGTATTTTTGATACTACGGTAGTATTTTTTCGGCCCAAATAAGGAGCGTAGTATTTTTCTGGCCACCCTGTTTCCAATATACTAATGACTTAATTAAAAGATTTGGCGGATTTTTTTTCCATTTTTATAGATTTCGCATTTCAGCAATATTGATTTTGGCAACGTTTAGAAACAGTAGTAGGAGCGTCTATCGCCCATTTAGCGAGAAAGGGGTACCCAAAGCACAAAGATTAACCAAATATCGTATAAATTGTGACATTGCAACGTTCTTTTTAAAGTGTTTCATTTCGGAAAATGTATTGTTTTGTTTTTAAAGCTGGGAAAGGAAACTTTCTTCTTCTTTCAAATTTTGGTAAGATTTCTGTTGGTTTCTGTGAGCAACAAAATTGTTCTTATTTTCTCTTTTGGCTTATTTTTGTGCATCTCCAGTTGGGGTTTCATTTGAATGTCACAAGGGGATGCTTTACCCCTTTTTTGGAGTTAATCAGTGTTAATTTCAATGCAGATGAATTGGCGCGACCACTTGGCGATATATCGCCAAGCCTTTGGTCGCGAAGTATTTGTCGCCAATTTGGCGACATATCGCCAAGTTGGCGAATTTTTTTTTTTATTTGGACTCAATTTGGCGCTATTAGCGATATTTTGCCAATTTGGCGACAAATTTGCGATTTTTTTAAAAACTTTTTTTTTGGGGGGGGGGTTCAATTTGGCGCTATTGGTGATATTTTGCGAAAAATTCACTGAATGATGTTAAAATCGGCGATATTTTGGAGATTAATCATTGTAAAACATTTTTTTGCATTGTTTCGTGGCAAACTAGGGATATAAATGTTTGAATTGTTATCTTACTCCCTCCAAGCACTATTTTAGCACTAAGCATCTACTAAGAAATGTACACGTAAAAGGAAGTAGTGTAGGGCCCATACCAAATTTTTATATCATACTTTGAAGGAATTGTAGTTGAATTATAACTAAAATAGAGTATTTTTTCTGCTATATTAATTATTTTACAAATGAACTTTTAATTTTATACCACGGGCAAAGCCGTGCGGGTACCGCTAGTATATATATATATATATATATATATATATATATATATATATACTAATAATAAAGCTGAAGGTGGTTCTGTCTGTCCTTCTTTCTTTCTGTCTGTCTGTCTGTCTGTCACGCGCGTAGCGCCAAAACCGTTCGGTCGATTTTCATGCCACTTGGCACAAAATTAGTTTGTAGCATGTAGTTTTGCACCTCAAAGCGATTTTTCGAAAATTCCATTTCGTTCTTTTTCTATTCGAATTCTTAGCGGAAATTCGATAAAATAGGGAAGAAATATTTCACACACATTTTCAAGTCTTATGTCATTCGAAAGCTTGGAATTTTCTGCACAAAATAAAGTTTTTTCGAAGTTTCTACGATCATCAGGAGAGCTGTAACAATTGTTTTTAGAATCCCGAAATTCAAGGCATACCTTCAGTAAAGCAAGCCAAACGATTCTAAAATGGTTCAGCTCGATAATAAAATTTGTTTGAAAAGAGAGATGAAAAGAATTATTTTATCAACGGAAATCAACTTTTCATGTTGTTACTATGGTTACGTGTTCATACTTATTTTTGTTTCGTTCTTTTTCCAGGGTTGCCAGACGTAGTATTTTTGATTCTACGGTAGTATTTTTTCGGCCCAAATAAGGAGCGTAGTATTTTTCTGGCAACCCTGTTTCCAATATAATAATGACTTAATTAAAAGATTTGGCGGATTTTTTTTTTTCCATTTTCATAGATTTCGCATTTCAGCAACATTGATTTTGGCAACGTTTGGAAACAGTAGTATTTTGTAATATTTTTTTAGAGGAGGTATAGTATTTTTTGTTCCAATTCACTGGCAACCCTGTCTTTTTCCCGGTGAAGATGCTTTGGGACCCTGCTTGGCGCGTTTTCAAAAAGTCAACTACGCAAAATAGCTAGGGTTACCACGCTTGGCGCGCCTATCGTTCATTTAGCGAGAAAAGGGTACCTAAAGCACAGATTAACGAAATATCGTATCAATTTCGATATTGCATCGTTTTTAGCCTACTTTCCCGTTAAAAATAAAAGAGACGAAAAAAGCATTAAAATTGGCTTAATGCATCTAAAAAATGTCGCCAAGTCCAAAAAATATCGCCAAGTCCAAAAAATATCGCCAAGTTCAAAAAATATCGCCAAGTAAAAAAAAGTCAAAAAGAAACAAAAAAATGAAATAAATATCGAGAAATTAAAAATTTGAAAGTAGGGTATTGAGATGGGGAATTTGTGTGTCGGTCGGTCTGTCGGTCGGTCTGTCGGTCTGTCTGTCCCCCCCTAATAACTTTTGAATGAACATTCCGATTTGGACAAACTTTTTTTTGTTGGAAAGATCTCGGCGAGTACAGCTCATTCCCATATTTGATTTTTCGATTTGAACAATTTTTGGTTCAAATTTGAGCCGTTCAAACAACCGGTCCCGCGATACTAACTTTTGAATGAACAGTCCGATTTTAACAAACTTTTTTTTGTTCGAAAGGTCTTTTCAAGGATACTTCATTCCCGTATCTACATTTTCGATTTGAACAATTTTTCGTTCAACATTGAACCGTTTAAGCAACCTTTCTCCACCTAATAACTTTTGAGTGAACAGTCCAACTTAAACGAGCCCAAAAAATATCGCCAAGCCTAAAAAATATCGCCAAGTCCAAAAAATATCGCCAAGTCCAAAAAATATCGCCAAGTCCAAAAAATATCGCCAAGCCCAAAAAATATCGCCAAGTCCAAAAAATATCGCCAAGTCCAAAAAATATCGCCAAGCCCAAAAAATATCGCCAAGTCCAAAAAATATCGCCAAGCCCAAAAAATATCGCCAAGTCCAAAAAATATCGCCAAGTCCAAAAAATATCGCCAAGCCCAAAAAATATCGCCAAGCCCAAAAAATATCGCCAAGCCCAAAAAATATCGCCAAGCCCAAAAAATATCGCCAAGCCCAAAAAATATCGCCAAGTCCAAAAAAATATCGCCAAGTTAAAAAAAATATCGCCAAGTCCAAAAAATATCGCCAAGCCCAAAAAATATCGCCAAGTCCAAAAAATATCGCCAAGCCCAAAAAATATCGCCAAGTCCAAAAAATATCGCCAAGTTAAAAAAAATATCGCCAAGTCCAAAAAATATCGCCAAGTTAAAAAAATAAAGGTAAAATGAATATCGAAAAATTAAAAATTTGAAAGTAGGGTATTGAGATGGGGAATTTGTGTGTCGGTCTGTCGGTCGGTCTGTCTGTCCCCCCCTAATAACTTTTGAATGAATATTCCGATTTGGACAAACTTTTTTTTGTTGGAAAGATCTCGGCGAGTACAGCTCATTCCCATATTTGATTTTTCGATTTGAACAATGTTTAGTTCAACTTTGAGCCGTTCAAACAACCTGTCCCGCGATGCTAACTTTTGAGTGAACAGTCCGATTGAAACAAACTTTTTTTTGTTCGAAAGATCTTTTCAAGGATACTTCATTCCTGTATCTACATTTTCGATTTGAACAATTTTTTGTTCAACATTGAACCGTTCAAGCAACCTTTCCCCCCTAATAACTTTTGAATGAACATTCCGATTTGAACAAACTTTTTTTTGTTGGATAGATCTCAGCGATTACAACTCATTCCCATATTTGATTTTTCGAGTTGAACAATTTTGGTTCAACATTGAACCGTTCAAGCAACCTTTCCCCCCTAATAACTTTTGAATGAACATTCAAATTGGAACAAACTTTTTTTTGTTGGAAAGATTTCGGCGAGTACAACTCATTCCCATATTTGATTTTTCGATTTGAACAATTTTTGGTTCAACTTTGAACCGTTCAAACAACCTGTCCCGCGATGCTAACTTTTGAGTGAACAGTCCGATTTCAACAAACTTTTTTTGTTCGAAAGATCTTATCAAGGATACTTCATTCCCGTATTTACATTTCCGAATTGAACAATTTTTCGTTCAACATTGAACCGCTCAAGCAAGCTGTCACCCCTAATAACTTTTGAGTGAACAGTCCGATTTAAATAAACTTTTTTTTTTGTTCGAAGGATCTCAGCAAGGATACTTCATTACAGTATTTAAATTTTCAATTTGAACATTTTTTCGTTCAACATTGAACCGTTCAAGCAACCTTTCCCCACCTAATAACTTCTGAGTGAACCATCCGAATGGAATAAACTTTTTTTTGTTTGAAAGATCTCGGAGAGGTTCATTCCCTTATTTCCCTTTTGGTTTGAACCATTTTTCGTTCAATATTGAACCGTTCAGAAAAAAATTTAACATTAGCGCCTACGGGGAATTTAAGTTGAATGTTGATCCTGGAACTTAAAGTCGGATTTCCTTCAAACTAACTTTGTAAAAAAAATGGTTTTGGTAAATAATGTTTGTAAAGTACTTTTCTGAATAATCTTCTGTGAGGACTCTGATTCCGACTCCGACTCAACAAACATGGCGGAACTGCAGGCTCAGAAAAAAATGACTGACTGTGCAGACGATTTTTTGTTTATTTATTCATTTGTGTTATTGTATTTATTACTATTATTTTTTTTTTGGCAGACGATTTTTTTTTGTAACAAAAGTGTTTCATTCACGAGGGCATTTTATTCTTTATTTATATTTAACAACTGGCAACGGTTTAAAAGTGAAAATCGAGACATTTTATCGACGGACGAGTTTTTTTTCCTTTCTTTGATAAAATGTGTTTTGATGTACTTTGTACTTTTAATTTTTTTTTTTTTTTTGAAAACGATTGAGGAATTGTTCTGCGGAAGAACTGTAACAGTTACATTCTTTAAAAGGTGCGATAAAACTTCATTTATTCATTTATTTACTTTTTATGTCTCTATTTCATCTGATGAGAGGGGTATATTTTGCTTTTAGAAATCAGCTTTAAGTGCTAAAAAGGTATGTTTGACATAATGTTTAGTCTCAGATGATCAGGAGAATAATGATCAGATGCTAGAATGCCGATGTCGATGTACGGGAAAGTAGGCTCGTTTAGTTCTTGACAGAACTTCTTGTTTTAAAGTGTTTCGTTTCGGAAAATGTATTGTTTTGTTTTTTAAGCTGGGAAAGAAAACTTTCTTCTTCTTTTAAACTTTGGTAAGATTTCTGTTGGTTTCTGTTATCAACAAAACTGTTCTTATTTTCTCTTTTGGCTTATTTTTGTCCATCTCCCTTGGGGTTGCATTCGAATGTTCTAAGGGGGTGTTTTACCCCATTTATCGGGTAAATCAGTGTTTTCAATGCAAGGTGATATGAATTGGTTAACAAAAGTGATATGAATTGGCGCGACCACTTGGCGATATATCGCCAAGCTTTTGATCGCCAAATATTTGACGCCAAATTGGCGATTTTTTTTTTTTTTTTTTTGATTTAGGTTCAATTTGGCGCTGTTGGCGATATTTTGCGAAAAATCCACTGAATGATGTTAAAAACGACGATCTTTAGATTAATCATTGTAAAATATTTTTTTGCATTGTTTCGTAGCAAACTAGGGCTACAAATGTTTGAATTGTTATCTTGCTCACTCCAAGCACTATTTTAGCACTTAAGGCATCTACTAAGAAATTTACACGTAAAATTAAGTAGTGTGGGGTCCATATCAGATCTTTATATCACTTTGAAGGAATTATAGTTGAATAAAACTAAAATAGAGCATTTTTTCTGATATATCAATTATTTTACAAATGAACTTTTAATTTTATACCACGGGCAAAGCCGTGCGGGTACCGCTAGTATATATATATATATATATATATATATATATATATATATATATATATATATATATATATATATATATATATATATATATATATATATATATATATATATATATATATATATAACTTTAGACTTTTGGAAATTCCAGTAAAAAAATTCCACTAAACAATAAGAAAGAGTAAAAAATGCAAAACATCTTGAAAATATGTATGTAATGTAACTTTGCTTTATTTCCAAGAATAACTGTTTTACAGTCTTGTTCCTGTCATGCAAAGTTTTCTGCTTTTGTAAATGTCTCCTGCAACCGTGACCTTTATTTCTTCATTTACGGACCAGCACTCGTGGAGTTTTTGCACAGCTGCCTCATTTTCGCACACTCGTAAATTGTTTCATTTTTTGTTCCTTTACTAATGCTCTTGCGGACAGTAGCATTGTACAGTCATAGAAAAAAAAACGAAACACTCTGAATTATTCGGCTGCTATACTTGCCATGAACAAAAAAAAGATGTCTTCTGAGATGGATTAAAGTCTTCTTTAAAACTATGTGAGTACAATTTCGATAAGAGGTTATATACACTCAGGCACATTGAAAATAGCGACCCGAGAAGAAATCGTCGGATTGATCAGCGACTGCATCTATAGTGGTGCCAAGCCAGATCAATGTGGAATGTCACAGATAGGCAAAAAGTTGTGTTTAGTGATGAGTCTCGGTTTGTTTTAGGGACTGATGATAACCGCTTACGGGTGTGGAGGCGCCCAGGTTAGCAGTGCAATTCCTCCCGCACTGTTCTACGTCACACTATCCGCACAGCTGGTGTAATGGTCTGGGGGGACATATCCTATGATAGCCGATCCAATCTAATTATGATGCGTGGAAACTTAACAGGCCAACGTTACGTTGATGATATTCTTCGACCCCCATGTAGGACCTTTCCTAGATGGTCTCCCAGGGGCAATTTTCCAGCAAGATAATGCTCGTCCGCATACAGCAAGAGTTGCTCAAGACTTCCTACGTCATTTTCAGACTCTTCCATGGCCGGCCCGCTCCCACGACTTATCCCCTATAGAGCATGTGTGGGATCAGCTAAAACGTCAGATGCCATCGTGTCACTCTGTGCGTGATTTGGAGTTGGCTGTTACAAATCTGTGGGCCCATCTACCTCAGGACAACATCAGGCGTCTAATCAACTCAATGCCGGACCGTGTGGCAGCATGTATTACAGCTAGAGGTGGTCCAACGCACCATTAAAGTTGCTCTGTATGTGTGTCCTTGCACACCCTGTATTTGTTCAATTGTCTTGATTTTGAGATCAAGTGAATCTCTCATCTGTATCATTATGTGTATTAAGTTTCATTTCAATCCAATGCTTTCTTCTTGGGTCGCTATTTTCAATGTGCCTGAGTGTACAAAGTGAAATGAGCTCAAAGTCTGAAATTTCAAATGGGAACCCCTACATTCGGTTACATAATTCGGTACGGAGGGCCAAAAGTATACTGCGTACCAAGCGGCATCACTTTAGGACCAGTAGAACAAAAGTTATGACCAACCAAAGATTTAGGGACCACCACCACATTTAAAATGCTACTTTCAAGGTCGAAATATACAAAGAGTAGACAAATTATATTTTTTCGATTAATTTACCTAAAGCTGCACGCAATAATACGTTTGCTTTTCGTAATTTTTAAAAAAAATTTGAGTTTTGTTAAAGTTCTAATATTTTTTGAAATTTGTAAGAGAAAACCCTACTTTGTAGAGTTCAAGGGAAAAATGCAACATTCTACCTTTTTGATTAAACAATGATAGATGCATACTTTTAGCTATGCACTAACCCATGCAGCACACACCTTCTGAAGAGAGGTTACAACTTAAAAGTAACCTCTTGTATTTATATAAACTACTGTTTGGCAAAAAAGGATTGGCAAAAATGTTAAAACCGTGGCTCAGAATTAAAAAAAAAAGTCTAATCGTCACAAATTGTTTCGAATAACCTTCCGAGATACCACAGTTTTCAATGAAAATCCAGTGTTAACGTAAAAAGTTTTCTGAATTGCTACATGTTGCATAAATGCATACTTCTCGCTAATGGCCAAAAAATTGGATTGTATACCAGTTTTAAAATGTACTCAGCAGTTTTCTTAACCGTTTCGCTTTCAACATATTATAACTGTTGAAACTAAATACTATATAAAAATGCTTAGCTTGTTCTGCAACTGGTGGATAAGCATATTCCTCTTTCTTTGCATAAAAATTCCCTGCTATTGTTTCAGTTTGCACAGTTGTATATGGTCCCTAAAAATGGTTCTTTTAGCATATCTCAAAAACTACTGGATATTTTGAGCTCCCTGTGGTGGATGAAAAGCTCCTCGGGGGAGAAAGAGTCATTGACATCATTATGACAACACTCGGACGGCAGTACATTGCAGCGTGTGCCCGCAATTAACAAACCCAGGTAAGCCCCGTCTCAAAAAAAACTGGCATCGGAAGAGACATCTAGAAACAAGAACTCAGCAGAAATTCCTCTGACGTTTACCGCCCCTGACATATACGTGAATCACCGATGCGTATCAAACGACATACCTTCCGATGCAGGTAAATCTCGGGAAGGAGGCTATGGGAATGAACGGCATGGCTGCGCTCCCTAGGCGGCGCCTGTCAGCGGGGGTTTAAATCCCGTTCTCATAGGTAAAAAATTGAATAACAAGTATTAGTTACACACATCACAAGAATGCATATGAATTGTTCGGCACGAGAATAATACACCGGCCACGCTATCACAAGACGGCGATTGTCATTTTATGAGTCTAACTTCCACACACCAATATAATGAATTCAGCAAAAATAACAGTACTCAGATCTAGAAATGGTACTTTAAAAGTTTAATTTCTGGAGTAAGCACAATTACAAAA
>JAXGGA010014475.1:0-32000 GCA_038373865.1 Uloborus plumipes
CGTTTTCAATGTACCAATTCATTGAAATGCATTATTTTCATTCCGGATAATGGAATATCCCGCTTATTAGAATATTTTGTCGTGGCAAAATGGCTATTCCATTAAGCGGGTTCGACTGCATGTATCCTCTTTCTGCATGTTCCGGACACGCTCTGAATTTAAATCAGTTTCATCATTTTCACCTTGGGAACGACTTTGACAGCATCCTAAATACAAGCAATATTATGCCCATATTAAGTACTAACTCTTGTAATAAATAATTAAACCATTTTTCAACATGTTTTAACTCTCTTAAACGTAAATGGAAGAAATTGAAATATTTTGATGAAATATTCAAACTTCTTAAAAGTATGAAAGCACTTTGATCAAAACGTTTTATATTTTTCTATGTATTTCTTTCATTGCAGCAATATTTCTGAGTAAAGCTAATTTGGCCCTCATTAAGGATTAGCATTATTATTGGAAAAATTAAGAATTAGTGCTCTCTTTAGCTTACTTTTGAATTAATAGTTTTAAAAAAAAGTGAAAAAGCCTTGAAAGGTGGCTGAATGCATAGTAAAACTATCGCAAAGTACAAAAACAAGTCTAATGTAAATGAATAAGACGAATAAATATTGAAAAATTAAAAAATAGAAACAGGTATTGAGGTGTTTAAAATGTGCCTGTTGGTCTGTTTTTCCAATTTGGGGTCTGTTTAACTCAAATTTGGGCCAATATTAAGAATAAATATTAGCATTTAAATTATCAAGAATTAATTCTTGTAAAAAATATCAATGTTAATTTTCATCTCAGACCCTCCTCCTACCCTCCAATATATCTGGAGTATTCATCAATTGATATAAAAGATTCAAACTTTTCCAATGTATGAGAACACTTTGATTGAAGCTCCCTTTTTATTCTACGTAATAATAATATATGGTGCAAAATATGGTTTCAAACAGTGATGGTTCAACAGATGGTTTCAAAAAAACTTTCTTTGCATTTCGGAGACGCTCTAAATTTAAATCAGTCTCATCATTTTCTCCTTGAAAACGACTTTGACAGCCTCCTTGATAAGAGCAGTATCATGCTACTAATAATAATTTGCAGTATTATGTACAGTATTAACTACTTACTCTTGTAATACATAATAATTCTATTTTCAACAGATTTAAACGCTCTCAAATGTAACTTAAAAAAATTAAATATTTATTTAAAGGATTCAATGATTTTTGAAAGTAAGAAAACGTTTTTAGCAAATAATTATACTGTATTTAAACAGACAAGAAAATCCTCAAACGAAACTGAAAAATTTGAGCTATCTATGCAGGAGACTATTATAATTTTTTTTTCTTTTTGTTCAGTACTAACAGAAACAGTACAGAACTAAACTTTTCTTTGTGCAGTAGTAATTGTTATACTAATATTCTCGATAAAAGCAAATATGCGCCAATATTAGGAGTTAACGTTATTATTGGACTTATTACTTGTTAAGATAATCAATGTTATTTTTGAACTCAGACCTCCCTCCCTACCCTTTCTTCCCTCTAAGGAATCTGTAATATTCAAAAATTTACTTTACATGAAAGATTCAACCTTTTTCAATGTATACAACACTTTGATTGAAGCTCTCTTTTTATTCTACGTAATAATATTCATTGGCAGATGGCTTCAAAATATCATTCTTTGCACTGATTAAATCAGTCTCTTTATTTTCACCTTGAAAGCAACTTAGAACGTATCTTAAATATGAACAGTATCATGCCAATTATAATAATCAGGAATAATATTTACAATAATGAGTAATAACTCTTGTAATAAATAATTATAGTATTTTCCAACAGATTTTAACACTCTCAAACGTATCTGAAAAAAAAATCATTCAACGTTTTTTTAAATATGAAAACATTTTGAATTTGTTTTAAATCTATATGTAATACTATTCACTATACTATCATTTTTTCATAAAGGCAACATTTTGCCAGTATAAAGAGTTAAGATTGAATTTAATTATTGAAAAAAATTTCTTGTAAAAAATATCAATGTTAATTTTCAATTCAGGCCCTCATGTTCCCTCTTTTAACTAACATATAATATTCAAAATTTTATTCATAATAAAAGATTCAACTTTTTTCGATGTATAAGAACACTTTGATTGAAGCTCCCTTTTTATTCTACGTAATAATATCCACGGGCAGATGGTTTCAAAATATCTTTCTTCGCACTCCGGAGACGCTCTGAATTTAAATCAGTCTCATCATTTTCACCTTGAAAACGACTTTGACAGCCTCCTCGATAAGAGCAGTATCGTGCCAGCCACACCTTATAATGACTTTTCGGATGACTAAATAACTTGGACATATCCCTCGGTCCAGCCGATCATCTGACATGAATATTACATGGAAATGATGGGCCCCAACACAAGAAAGAAAATGAAATGTTCGGAAGGGGGTGGGAACAACGCGGCATTCATATAATCGACTCCGAAAGGGCTGAAAATTCTAGAAATTAGTACTCCGCGGGGATCGTTCCAGTGTCATTTAAACGATATGGAGTCGAATGGGTGTGGAGAAAAGAATTGTTCCGTTTTACTGTGATTCATGACGAGATTATGCTTATAAAAGCGTAAGTTAAAGTAATAATAGGATTTTGATTCTTTTTGCTGATTTGATAAAGCAGTTTTATGCAGCAGACAGAATAGTCGATGAAATGTTATTGTTTTGTTTTTTAGTAATAGAATATGGATTAATAATGAATGACAGTGAATGCATTTTTGAGTCAAAGAAAATAATTCGCTACATACATTTTTTTATCAAAATGGCCATTTTCTTTTAATTTTGAATATATAGAGTAATGGGGCCTTTAAGCATACAGATTGATAAAAATTAACACATTTAAATATGACTATTTTAAAAACAAAGATTACAATTAACAATGAATTATATATTTAAGGCTTTTATTTTCGCATGAAATAAGTTAAAATAAATTATAATTCATGTTCTAAGTGCCTTGGAACATTGGCACAATTATTTTATGATGCAGAAAATTAGAGGTCTTAACAGACATTTAATTCTAATTTTTGCGAGCATTTTTGTGCAATTTTTATATGCCCATGTGGATAGAATTCATTAAAATAATTTTTTAGAGCTATGTTATATTAATAAACACCTAGAAAACGCCAGGAAGTTATCTAGTTTATAATAAAATAAGTAAAACTTTTTAATACTTTAAAATATTTTAATAACTGAATCGACATTTCTCCACGTTTAACGATATTTTTCGTATAATTATAGGGTATTCCGACCAGTGAGTGACCACCACCCAGTGAATGACCACTTCGCAGTATTTCTTAAAAAATAAGGTTCTAAATTATTTTTTTTTAGATAAATTGGCTTCAATAGCTTTCTTCCTTCAAATTCTGAGCTATCTGATACCTGATTGATTATTTTGGTCATGTATTTTTCTAGTAAACAATTATAGAATGTTTACAGCCGTGCGCCATTTCTTTTTCTGCTCTAAAATAATAAGGATGGTTTTGTGTATACAACTACTTTGATTCGTATTAATTGTATTTATAAATTAATTTTTTTTAATTATACAAAAGAATCGTTTAGTATGTATATTCAGGCTATGATTTTATTTGTTTCAATCTTTATAGAATGTGTAGATTTTAGATTTATGGGGTGGTCACTCACTGGGTCAGAAAAACTCTGAAAAGCCAGTGAATGACCAGCTGTTTATTCACTGGGATTTTAATGTTTTTTTGAAAAATTAAAGAAAACTAGGGTCGACCAGTGAATGACCACCACCCAGTGAATGAACAGCGCGTCATTTTCGTTAAAAAATAAGGTTTTAAAAGCTTTTTTTTTTAGACCGAGTGGCATCAACAATTTTCTACCGTGAAATTCCAAGCTATTGGTTACATAGGTCAATTCTTTATTGTTGAAAAAATTGATAGAATGTTGACTCTCGCGTAGTAGTGTTCTTTTTAGTGTGTTCTATTTTTGGAACATTGATATCCATTTGAGGAGCAAAGAGAGTATTCACATTTTCAATCCAAATCTTATTGGTTTTCCTCTTATAAACATTTCCCATGAATGCCGACAGTAATAGGAACCACTCATTCATCTATGCTTGATTTCTCATGAATATTTTAAATTGTTGAGGGCTTTTACACAATTTGTAAATAGGTTTTTTCAAGCTTTTCGTTTTTTTAATATAAATTTACGGTTGAAATCCATAATAAAAGGGTTATTTTTAATTTTCGAAAATTGCTTCGATGCATAATTGCTGGTACTAATAGTACAAATGTCTCTTCTGTGTTTGTGCATTACTCCAATGCATATGTTCAGTAAAGTGCTTTTAAATTATAAGGTATTGCAAGCGGACTAATATTATTTTCCAGTATCACGTGACGACACAGCTGTCAGGGCAGGTGTGGATTCGGAGGCATTTCCTCTGTCAAACTGTTATTATTTTCTTTTGAAACGAAACCTCATACCCTTTAATAATATAAACTTATTTGGTTTTGCAAACATCTGCACTAGAACACATTCAAAACGAAAAGATAAGAGAATCACACATTATGAAACTTGAAATTTCCTCATTTAAGTCGATGATTAAGTCATTTAAGTAAAATGGTAAAGATAACAATAATAACATTAGTAACAATTAAAAATAAATCTGTAATTAGTAGCGTAAAATAGAACTTTTTCTACTGTTAGTAAGTATTGTCAAAATGGCCGTAAATAAGGTTTGTGAAAAAAATAAAAATAAGATGATATAAGAGTTAATCAAGAGCATTTAAAAATATTTATTATCGGCCAACACAATAATAATGATAATAATTAAAGAAAAGGTAAACAGAAGATTCAATACGATGCGGAAAGGTTTCTCGTTTGAGAAAAAAAAAATAAATAAATAAAATTAATTTATAAATAAGCATGTAAAGTAACAGGTCACTATCTGCCTTATAAAAATATACAAAAGTGAAAATATCTAAAACCAACTTCAAGTATTTCTAACTCAAAATGTAAGGTGGTCATTCACTGGGTCAGAGGTGGTCATTCACTGGGTCGGAGGTGGTCATTCACTGGGTCTTTGCGCCATTTTTCCTTCGAACACCCCAAAAAGCCGGAAGCGGAACCCTTCAAGTTCCATCATTTTTTTTACGCATTTACATAGATCAATAAAACTATTTAAACTATCACGAACAAAATATTACAGTATTTAAAATTACTACGATTTTTTAAAAATGAAATTTTGCTTAAGTGGTCATTCACTGGTCTGTCTACCCTAGTTTGGCAAATTTAGCAATTCCTTTCCTCCTTTTGTTTTCCTGCGTGTGCAACAGGTACATCAACGCCTGAAGTAAAGAAAACTATCGCTAATTGTGTTACGCTTACAATAACATCAGTAATTTTACGTTTAAGAAAGCATTCCCGTTCTGTAATACGATATTTAAAAAAAATGAAAAAGAAAAAGAAAAAATGTTTTTATTTTTCTTTGTAGTTTTCGTTACTTGGGTAGTTAATTAGTTGCATGAAAAAAGTTGTTGTTTTTACCCCTTAAAATTAAGCATCTTGTAAACATTTTTCACTAACGCAAGTGAAGCAGTAAACAAATTACGTATCTTAAGAACTTATAGGTATTCTGAAAAAGAGACAATATCAACATTCATGGGTTAAAAATTCTGAATTAAATGTGTTTTCACTCCTGGCATGATGACATGATGATGTATCCCTACTTTCTGTGTCCTTTATTATGTACTTATTTTAAAAACTGAGTATCTATATTTCTATCTATATGAGTGATTCCATACCAACTCACTGAATGGGGGTCGCACGACCGACTCGGATTTTCTTTTAATTTGGCACACATGTTGATCATATAGAGGCATGGAAAAGTCCAAATTGTTAGGTTCCTGCTCCACTTATTTTCTGAGATATATGCCCTCAAAGTTTGTCCGCCACGTCAAAATACTAAAAAAGTGATGTTATTTAATCATTTTTTATAAAAAATCGTACTCATGCAAAATAAAAGTGTTGGATATCTATGGAAACTAGTTACTTCAGGCATTCCAGAAAAAAATACTGGAACGTTCATAATGAAAATTGCAAAGGTACAGGGCTCTTTAAGTTGTCACCACAAAAACTTGATTTTGCAGATTTTGCTAAAATTGAGGCATTTATTACAAAAAAAGGCAAACAAAACCAAAGGTATTCTCACTTTCTGGTAGTGTACAGGTCCTCCCTGTAAATTGCTACGCAATTAATTTTTTGGGTTTCTCACTCCTTCTTGGAAATATTTTAGCTTAAAGATAAGCCATAAGGCAAAAAATGCGTTTTTGGCCATCTTGGCAGCCATTTTTCTCATAAAGGGGGAGCAGTAGAAACTTTAATTTTTTTTAAAACAAGCCACTGATATGTTAGCTATTCACAGGAAAAGAGTTTACTTTTGGTTATTTCTCCCATTAAGAGATATCCTGCTGACAGTATATGCATGTTTTTTGCGACGACCATATGCTTTTGTTCACCCTCTCATGGACTTAAAACTAATTAAACCAAAAAATAATGATATATTTATTAATAGCTGTATTATCTACCCAATATGTCATGAAATGTAATTTATTGAATCATTGAACAATAAATTAGATAATTGATGAAAACAAGAAATAGTATTTCTCTGATGCCTGAGCATTATGCATTCATAATTATAAAGCACTAAATACTTTCTTGAGAAATTAATTAACATAAAGGAGGTCTAAATATTTATATTATAAGCAATACTCAATCTTGTGATTGGGATACTCCTGTTTTTAATTGAAGAATTTATTGAATATCACATGAATATCAGGAAAATAAATGAGGTCTTTTCGTTTGATGTAGGCTATTTTATGACAAATTTCATTTGATGGGCTACTAACTGAGCATGGTGATAAAGAGCTATTAATTTCAACATCGAATTCCATTTTACCTTGTTAACAGTTAAATATTTACAAAATAATTAAATACATAATTTAATATAAATCCATGCTTGAAGAATTAAAATTAGTGCAACTAATTTATTCCCATACTGATTTTTACAAAACTGACATGTGTTGAGCACTGATAAGAACTGACAAGAATAAGTTTACTCACTAAAATACTAGTTCACAGATACTATAAAGCGTACATTCTATTTTCTACAAAATAATACTGCAACAAAGAACAAGGGTATAAAGGGGTAGGTACTAAAGCATTTCTTGAAAAATCAATTTAAATAAAGGAGCTTCGAACATTTAGCTCATAGGCAATACCCAATCTTGTGATTGGATGTTTCTGATTGATGGCTATAAACAGGAGGATACCCTTGTTCTTTGTTGCAGTATTATTTTGTAGAAAATAGAATGTATGCGTTAAAGTATCTGTGAACTAATATTTTAGTGAGTAAACTTTTTCTTGTCAGTTCTTATCAGTGCTCAACGCATGTCAATTTTGTAAAGATCAGTATGGGAATAAATTAGTTGCACTCATTTTAATTCTTCAAGCATGGGTTTATATTAAATTATTTATTTAATTATTTTGTAAATATTTAACTGTTAATAAGGTAAAATGGAATTCGATGTTGAAATTAATAGCTCTTTATCACCATGCTCAGTTAGTAGCCCATCAAATGAAATTTGTCATAAAATATCCTACATCAAACGAAAAGACCTCATTTATTTTCCTGGTATTCATGTGATATTCAAGAAATTCTTCAATTAAAAACAGGAGTATCCTAGTCACAAGATTGGGTATTGCTTATAATATAAATATTTAGAGCTCCTTTGTGTTAATTAATTTCTCAAGAAAGTATTTAGTGCTTTATAATTATGAATGCATAATGCTCAGGCATCAGAGAAATACTATTCCGTGTTTTCATCAATTATCTAATTTATTGTTCAATGATTTAATAAACTACATTTCATGACATATTGGGTAGATAATACAGCTATTAATAAATATATCATTATTTTTTGGTTTAATTAATTTTAAGTTCATGAGAGGGTGAACAAAAGCATATGGTCGTCGCGAAAAACATGCATATACTGTCAGCAGGATATCTCTTAATGGAAGAAATAACCAAAAGTACACTCTTTTCCTGTGAATAACTAACATATCAGTGGCTTGTTTAAAAAAAAATTACACTTTCTACTGCTCCCCCTTTATGAGAAAAATGGCTGCCAAGATGGCCAAAAATGCATTTTTTGCCTTATGGCTTATCTTTAAGCTAAAATATTTCCAAGAAGGAGTGAGAAATCAAAGTTATGCATTGTGTAACCATTTATAGTAAACATCTGTACACTACCAGAAAGTGAGTAAACCTTTGGTTATGTCTTCCTTTTTTTTGGAATAAATTCCTCAATTTTAGCAAAATCGGGAAAATCAAATTTTTGTGATGGCAACTTCTAAGAGTGCTGTACCTTAACATTTTCCGTTATAAACATTGCCATTTTTTTTCTGAATGCCAGGAGTAACTAGTTTCCGTATATATCAAACACTTTCATATTGCACGAGTAGAAATTTTAAGAAATAAATATTAAAAAACATCAACTTTTTGGTATTTTGAAGGTCCGGACAAACTTCGCGAACCCGTATCTCGGGAAATAAGTGGAGCAGGAAACTTTCCTTTTGGGTTTTTTCATACCTCTATGCCATTAATCTGTGTACCAAATTAAAAAAAAAATCCGAGTCGGTCGTGCGACCAACTTTTTTTTTTCGGTGATTTGGTATGGAATCGCTCATATATCTATGTCTTGTTTCTTTCTCCTGAACGCTAGTGAACTGAAAGTCGAACCAGAAACCAATAGATTCGTAATTTTTCATTGTTCATTAATTTTAATTGACATAAGTTTTGATAAAGGGATTGAACTGGGGGGAAGTAATTGAGAAAAATCTTTAACATTTTGCTCAAATTCAAATTGATTTGTCCTAAATGATTAAATATGAAATCCATTGTTATAAAACATGGTTGATATGAAATAGTAATAAAAATGATAAAGGGAATTTGGAATGAAGGCTTAACTGAATCAACATGAAACTCATCAGCGGGTCACTCACGTAGCATTTTCATCGCAAGCAGCTTGCATTTTTTTTAATATACGTTAGTTGAAAAGTCATCTACTTATATTAAAAGCTAAGTATCTATCTTTCTTTCCTTCTATTTTTGTGCTGTTTCTTTCCTCTGAACGCCAATAAACTTTTAAGTCTTTATTAGTTTTAACTATCTGCGTGGTCTAGTGTTACACGGGCTAACAAAAAAATTATAAAACTTAAACACAAAATGAGAAAATCTTTCCATTAAAATGGATATGAGTTGTTACTTCAAAAACCTTTATTAGTTCATAACTGGGCCCCGCGGTTTCACCAGCGTTAATAAGAAAACAATCTATGAAAAAATTATTTTAATTACAAGACGCGTTGATATGTATATAATAAATATATAGTAAAACATTACATGGAAAAAAGCAAAGTAAAATAACCTTTAGAAAAAAAATAGCAAAATGTCCAGTCTTATAAAATATTCGAGTTTTGTCAATTTTTTGTTCCGAGGTAACCCGTGCAATGCAGGGCCAAGCAGCTAGTTATCATTGATTTTCTATCACATGAAATATCGCCGAAGAAACACAGCCGTCAAATTATTATAACAATTTTATAATTATCAATAGGAAGCAAATAAACCCAAGCAAGCAAGCCCCTCAAAGGAAGCAAATGTTTTTTGAACTGAGCATAGCTTAATCCTTAATTTTATTATTATTATTATTATTATTATTATTATTATTATTATTATTATTATTATTATTATTATTATTATTATTATTATTATTATTATTATTATTATTGTTGTGATCTAGTATTATTTTTATTTTTTTACTATAACTATTATTATTATTGTTGTTGCTATTGCAATTGCTTTTGCAATTGCTACTGTTATGCTAATGTTAATGTTGTTGTTATTTTCACAATTTTATGTATGCATTGAATTCCTCTTACATTTGTTTTGGGAACAATGAAAAAAAAACCCCTCGATTTTGAGATCTAGACAGAAAATTTTGAAAGTTCTACAAAAGATTCATAACTATGACGACGTGTAAACATATACTGACGTTAAGTTTTACGTTCCAAATATTTGAGAAACATCCATCAATTACATTATTTTTTCCTTTAAAGTATATTTTCTTTCCTACGTTAAGTCGAAACAGGTTAAGTGATAAATTATAGGAAAGAACAGAGACGCGCTGTTCAAGCACCAGAGGATTTTATGGATTAGTAGTTCTGCATTATGAATAATTATTTGTTTTCTTCAGTTGCGAGCGCGATTCATTTTCAGAAACAAGTCTTAATATTTTAGGGTCATCAATTACACGCATCACGCAAATGCACGATTATATGACGCACCCCAGCAAACAAAAAGAATCAACGGTCGGCATGCGATGACAAATGATTGAAGCAATCATTTTAATTATTTAGAAAGAATTTGAAATTCGAATCGGTAAGCATATCGTTGTTGTAAATGGTGGCAGCATATTCATTCTTGTTATTGCTTTTCCAATGAAAATGCTTATTATTTCAGAAGGGAGCAAACATAATGGCTCATTCCCAAAAACAAAAGCATTCATTTTGCGTAAAATAACTACTCATTAATAAGTTTATTATATGCATCTAAGAGGAGTATTAGAATATTTAAATGTGTTCTTTTTAGGGAAATTATTATCTGCTCATTGTTAGAATTAGTATTATTTCGTGCAAAATTGTTTGTTTTAAAGTTGCTTAATGATTTTTGTGTAAAAGAGTGTATTGGATTTTTTTTTTTTTTTGGCAAATTTGTTGTTTTGTTCTAATTCACTTTATTAAAGGCAATAATGTCACAACTGCTTTTGCTGATGTAAATTAAAACAAATACCTTTTTATCAAATTTTGTTAAACACGGTAATATACTTTAATAACAATATTCTAGTGAAACAATCAATTTCGCAATTATGAGAAGTCAATAAAAAAAATCGAAGTATTTGAAATTAAGCTTTTTTGACGAAAATTTAATTTCTAAAGAAATATTTAAAAAATTTTAATGTTTAATTTCGGATCTTTAACTTTGCATCCACACAATATATCTTTTGAACTTTAAAATGAAAAATACTTTACAAACAACTTATAGAATTTTTTTTTACTTTCTTTTAATATGGATAATTTTTTTTTACTTTCTTTTAATATGGATAATTTGAGCTTAAAGCTTTGATTTAATATTAAAGTAAATTATCGTTTTAAGGAATTCTACAACGATTATATGCAGTACTTTCAATACTTTAAACAAATAATTTTTTCGTTATTTTTTAAAAAGAAAAATAATTTGGAATAAATATTTTCAATAGTTTCTGAAAAGGTGAATTAAAGTTTTAAACTAAAAATCCCCCTTAGAAGAGTGTAGACATTTTGACATTAAGCAAACATTTAGACTTTGAGGATCATAGATGCAATCAGAAAAAAATGAGCCAAAAGTAAAACACAAGCTATTGATGCATTTTAATTAGTTATATAAATAATTAACAATGGGTACCAATCACAAAGGGTGACTTATGTAACATACATTTAAATTGAGTAGCAGAAAGCACTTTAATGAGCTAGTATTTGAAGTCGCTGGTAATTAAAACGGGATAAGATTTTTAAATCATTTTTAAGAACGATTCTTTTTCGAAATTCGCCGGTATTAGAGGAGTTGAGTGACTTCAAAAGACAAGACATTGGGATCAGAAAACTGTAGTAGTCAAACGGGGGAATTGAGTAGCATGTCGGTCGAATCAATGCATTAAGTACGAGTCGTAATTTGTCGTATCACTTTATACATCAAAGTGACACAAAGGGGGAAGTAGTAGGTAGTTGCACATGTTGCTTGGCAGCATTATAGTCTAAAAGCTTGCAACGCTTTTGAGAAAGAATTCTAAGACATCTGGCTCATTAATACATATTTCCTTATGTTCTTCTAAGCAGCGTGCGCGTTGTCTTTCTGCCAGTAAACCTTGCGCTGTTTAAAGAGCATTAGATATTTACTGTTAAAAACAGCGATATTAAAATGATTGTAGGGAAATTAGCAGATACCAAACATCATTAAAAAGCCAGATAATGTATATTAATTACAAACTCTATTTTTTAGCTTTATAGCGATTTTGAATTAAAGGCCTTGCTGCAAAAAGGAGGTAGCCCCATTTTCAATGTCTTTAAAATGTCTGTCTATTAGAACTAAAAATAAAGGTCACCTTTTTTGTTCTAATATTTCAAAAAATCCTCTTGCATAGTTCTCAGTACAGTTATACAAGAGGATTCATAAAACTTAAAGAAACTGCTATAATGTGATGTTCTGCTATAAGCTTTAATGCAGACATTTTGATGACATTGAAAATGGAGCTACCTCCTTTTTGCAGCAAGCCCTTCAATTTTCATTCTACTATAGTTACAAAAGAAGTTGCAGTCATTTGCATGTAAAACGTTTTTGTCTAACCCCCGCACTTTTTAAGTTTTGTAACGGATCAGTATTTCGAATAATTTTCAAAGTGGAAAACGAAAAATTGGCAGATTTACTTATTTTATCATTTGTGTCATTTACACAAAGTTTCGTTCGGGAATGGTGAGGTGAAAAACTTTTTTTTTTTCTTGATTTGATGTGAAATTGCCTCAAAACGATTTAAAGTCACTAATTTTCCTCGTAAAAGTTTGATGTACAGTAAAAATCGTAACGTTTACCGCCATCCAGACTGCCTGCACGCTGTTTGAAAAAGCATAAGGAAAGTTCTATTAAAGAGCCAGACGTCTTGTTTTTCGACGTTGCTACAATTGGGTTAGTAGTGCTGTAAAATCTAGGATGAAACTATCACAGACACACAAATGACCAAATAATTAGGAGAAGTAACCTATATACTAACACTGTTGCAAATACGCATTCAAGCCATTTTCCAGTTGGTACGTACTCCTAATGAATCTGGCATTACTTCATGCTTCAAAAAACAAAACGACAATCCTATTTTTTGCTTTAATATTGGTTAATCTGGCTTAGAACATTTCTCTCTCTTGTTTTTTTTTTTTTCTTTTTTTCTTCTTTTTTTGAAAAGGTAGAAAGTAAACAAAGAAGAAAAAAAGAGAGAGAGGAAAACATGTCAAAATATGTCTGTAAAAAAATGGGTTATTTCTCAGACGTATAAAACGTTTTTGGAAATGATTCCGCTTTTATTTTTACTACCAATTACCCTCCCCCCCCCCCAAAAAAAAATAAAGGGGTAGAAACAGCTTCTTTTTCGAGTTTTCTGCGCATTTCTGGTAAATACAAAAGTTATCTTTATATGCACATTTTGTGTCTGTAATGGCATACTGCCGATCATCAAAAATATTAGTAAAAAAATCAACCTAATCACACAATGACTTCGAGTTCAGGCTCGTGCCACAACGCCATATCAAATGGATTTCTATTACACTGCTTCTACTTGTCCATGCATTGTCTTATCAAAGCGTAAAAATACCAATTTATGATCATAAAAAAATCAAGAAGAAAATAAAAAGTGGAAAATATGTGAATCACTTCTTCAAGGAAGAAGGTTTGTTTTTCTACCGGTTTTGGAGCAGCTGGTAGTTGTCGCTATAATATACGTCCCCATTTCTAATTATTTTTAACAATAATATCCCTTGGCAATGGCATCATGTAATTTACTTTGCACGTCAAATTACTAACCAAAAAGTATTTTTCTTAAATGAGTCAGTTTGTAAAAACTAATTAATAAAGTAAGAGAGTTTATCCAATTTGATACTTAGGATGCTTAATGTTTTTGCAAAAGGTTATTAGCAATATTTAATAAATGCAGGTGACACAAAAGCCTCCAACGTTAGACTCTTGATTAAATTGATATTATAATTTAAAGGACACAGATAACCTAGAAAACAAAGGCAAAAAAAAAAAAACATTTGAGCATGGTCCAAAAGTGAATCTTATCAACGAAGGTTCACCTACAGAAGTAATAAACTTTTACAAAACTACCAACTTTTAACCGCATTTTTTAGCAAAGCAACGCGCTTATATGCCTAAGTCTCTAGTGTTGTCAGAAAAGACAAAACAAACTATGCATCCAATTATGGTTTTCAATTTTTCTTCCTTTTCGAGTGAAAGAGAGAAATATTTTTCAAACGAAACTAGCGGCGACTTGTAAAGCTCTGAGCTTTGGATAATCTAATTAATTTTACAAAAGTCTTTCTACTGTCTCAAATGAATCAATCATTTCGTTTAAAAAATGACTTGAATCATCCATCATGGAGGAATTTTCGAAAATACGATGGCAAGAGATAGTTTACATTATTTTACTTCCAAACGCGTAATTGCATTTTTAATTACTTGCTAGAATTTCAACTAAGTTTTATAAGAAATACATCATTTGTCTTTTTAAATGGATACTTGACGAGCAACGAAAAAGGTAGTTCTTTAAATTAAACATCTTTTGCGCTTTTTACGATGTCTAGATTCTTTAATTTCGTTGACTTAGAATATTTTACTATCTTATTTTACCAAAATTATGTTGGCAGAGAATTTAAACTTTTCCAAGACACTGTGTTTCCATTGTGACTAACGTATCATTTTCAGCTGATTTTCGAACTGTTTATTTTGTTTTGCTAATGTATAAAAAATAAAGTATGGTTGAATTTGTAGATTTAAGGTACAGGTAATAGCATACGTGACATTTCTATCGAGGGTTTGAAGCAAAATAACTGCTGACAGGTACCTGTTCGACAAAAATCGGTATATATCATTAACGTAACATTTTTTCAACAAAAATGTTACATTTACACTAATTTGTTTTCAAAACTCTCACCGACTTTTGAATTGCTCTAACCATTAAAATCCCTATTAAAAATATCTTTCTTGGAAAACATAATCTTCCAATTTAATCATTATTATTTTATGGTCAACTGAGACCCATTGTATTGCTATTAAGTAAAAAAAATACATTGGTACAATCTTTAAATTTAATATCTTAAACATAGCTAATGGATACGAGACACTAGCATGTGTAACAATTTCAGGGGACAGATTGCCATGCTAGTTGAAGATTTGTTCGTGGGATGATTGTCCAAACATTAGTATAGCATTTTGTCTCAACTGAAGTATAAAGCTGATGTGGCTGTTCGTGGGATGATTGCTCAAACATTAGTATTTTTTCTCAGAAGTATGAAGCTGATATGGCTAAGTTTTTCAAAAAAAAAAAAAAGTCGGTCAATTAAATTTTACTATTGTGACTTTGGTTTCAGAAATTACGGTAACTAAAACTATCAAATATTTGGTGTTAAATCCAAAATAAATTATTTTCCCTTCATGTACTAATTGTATACACTTAAGCAAAAATAATTGCAGAATTAAAGAAAAAAAATATGTACAATAGACAAAATGTGCGTAGAGTTACTTTAGAAAAATCAACAATTATTGTCAGGAATATGAAAGTTGGGTTGTAAAAACACTGATTATGTGTTAAGCAAGTGACTCATAAGTAGATCTACTAATGTAACAACGAAGCTTTTGCCCCTTTTTTCTTTCATTGATAGGGTTTTATTCGAAATACTCCACATTTATTTAAAGTGAATTAATACGATTTTTCATGCCCTTTCCTTTTCATATTTAAGTATTTATTTAACCCTCAAGTAATGGCACGACATAAAAAAGTGAATAGTTATGTCTTTGGAGGGGGGGGGGGGGGTATGATCAGCCTGTAGTGTTTTCTCAAGCAAAAAATTACTTTTTCTTCTTGTTACCCCCCCCCTCCTCCCAAAAAAAATCAATGGCGCAATTAGAGCCATGAACATCGTTGGCTGGGAGTTCGTGCAGAAGTATAATTGTATAAGTTCCTTTTTTATATGCGCTACTTTATGTACAACATGTGTTTGATTATTATTATTATTAGTTTCATTCCCCATCCCTTTAATTTTTTAATTAATACATTTAAATACATTGCACTGAAAAATATGAGCATTATAATTTGATTCTATATTAGCTTTTATTTTTGAATTAAGTTTCCTTCCTGAATCACAAGCCTCGCAGTACAGTAACATTTTTTTTTGACTGGTATTATTTAGTCTAAGGGATGATAACAAATGAATTTGTTTCACAAAACAAGCGGATTATGCATTTCGTATTAAATACCATTTTCATGCTTGAACGAACAACGCTTTTCTTTACGCCACACATATCCTCTGAGATGAAATAATATCGCATCCCGCTAGAGCGAAGAATTACGAAGATAGATTGCAATGTAATTAATATTCCACTGGGCAAAGATGTCGACGACGTGACAAAATGGTGAAAAGCAGTTAAGAAGAGCCATAGTTTATTAAACAATGTTCCTAAAAATTATTCATGCAGATTAAGAGAAGCATCAAAATGGCGTCATCAAATACGGTGATTAAATTAGCGGCATAGAATTAAGAAATAATTAGCAGAAGTTATATCCTTCGGGCTATGAGACTATTATTCTACGCTCACAGCTAGGGATCAATTCAATTATTTTATTAATTTTTTTGGATGCATGTTATTGACTTGTTATGTCGTATTACGTGTCAAAAGCAGCTTGCATAACTCGCTGTTTTGTTTTAAAGAATATTAGTATTTTTGCAATTTTCAGAACATAATTTCACTTGCTATCAAATGTGGAATTTTTCAATAATGTCTGTTTGCGTATTGTGCGCCTGGCAGCCACGAACGCTTCCATTTGAAAAAAGGGAGATAGGTTTGGGATGCGCACTTCCCAATGCCTTCAGTTTTTGTTCGCTTGCTACTTCCTCGTTGCATTCCCCCCTATTTCGAGAGAGTCAGAAGAGACTTGGCGCGTGCGCAGATGCGACGGAGGTCTCGCGAAAAAATGTTAGACAGTAACATATAATTTCTCAGGTGTGTAATGGACTCAACCATTCGGCTATCTATCGTAATATCAACTGCACGTCAGTATAAAAATCAGTCGGATGGATAAGTTGATTAATTTGTGAATTATAAGTTTGCCTTCTATTCAATTTATGTGTAAGATTAGGTTAAAAAAACGTAAATATGTGCTTCAAGTAAGCTCATCTTTGAAATTATAAAAAACTATTGACTAAAGAAATTATAAAATTTTTTCTTATAATATGAATCACACACACACACACACACACACACACACACACACACACACACACACACACACACACACACACACACACACACACACACACACACACACACACACACACACACACACACACACACACACACACACACACACACACACACACACACACACACACACACACACACACACACACACAGAAGTGTTACAAAAGAAACTTTTAATTAAAATGAACTAGCATTATTTCTTGTTTTCATTTGTCAGCATAACGTACAGAAGTCCACCCAGATTAGGACAAACATGTTACGCATAAGTTTTTGATATTTTTCTTATTTTAAAGTCAAAACAAAACTTTAAAGCGAAACAGATATTTGGGAATAACATCGGAACCACATGTTCACATGTTCAAATGTAGATAACTTCAGGACTTGCTCTTTAGCCTTGTAAATAATGACTTGTTAAAACGAAAAATACCAGGGCATACTTGTACTCGAACTATAGAATTTTCAATGACTCGATTGATATAATAATTATAAAACATTGTAACAAAGTAAAAAAAAAAGTACAGTAGGTATATGATCTGAAGCACACCTTTCGCCTGTTTCGTAAAAGAAAGAAAAAAAAAGGAATAGGGTCATATCTGAAAAAGTTTTACATTTCAAGCAGATGTATGAAGGAGTAAAGTGAAAGGTTTAAGAGTACTTACTTTTTTTAATAAACAAATTCTGAAGCAGTTACACTTTTTGACTATTCTGAACTCGATGTTATTTTTCAACTGCTCCCGAAATAAAAATCATGTATTAAAGAATCCACAGTTCGAGAATATCTTCTGTAGACACCAGGCTTTAATTTGTGACTTTTCCTGAAGCGGAGGTTAAGTTTGAACTGTTCTGCAGATCTGCTGAAGTGACTCGGTTTTAACTTTCTACTGTTCCTCAAAACACCCGAATATTCCGTATCATGTGCTTCACCCACAAGCATCAACAAATACAGCCAGTCCGTAAGAATGAAGGAGAACTCACATTGAGATTATGCAGAAATTGGTTCTCATTTGCCGGTTTTGGGGAGTTTTTATAGTGTTTGTCTTTTTTACAGCTCTGATGTGCCCGAAATAGTATTAAATGCCTTTGGCTAGGACGCCGCAAATTTCGTTTGAGGAAGATAACGTAGATTTTGACATATCCTAGAGAAAACAATAAACCTACACGAAACATGGACCTAGAAAACTACGCCGAAACATCGGAAAAAAAATGTGATGCAATTAAGTATATTGTATTCAGCAAGTTGGCGCAAAAACATCACATATCGCATATTCCTCAAAGGTATGGAAAATATGTTAAAATAGAGGGGTTTTGCCACCATTAATTTTCGGGGTTGAAAAATTGTTTTTCAATTCAAAACCGATTTTTTTTAATAATCACAAATGTCAATATTTTGTGGATGAATTGAATTTTTAAAAATGAAACCAGTGTACTACACTGCTAAAAATAAGCTGTTGTTTTTCAATGTAATACTGGTAGAAGAGGTTCCAGTTTTAAACCGTAAAAGCAAAGTAAAAATAGTAAAACTTGCAATTTTTCTGTTCATTATTGTAAAAGGAGCAATTTTACAGTTTATTACAGTAAAGTTAGCAATATTATTGTAAAATTAGTGGTATAATGCTGTAAATACAACAGTAAAATACTGGAAGCAGAGGTTCCAGTTTACTACTATAACATTACCAATTTTACACTTTATTACTGTACAATTATCTGTATTATATTGTAAAAAACAGCATGTATTTTTACAGTGTAATTTACATAAAATAAAGTTAAAGATTACGGCGTGTTTTCCAAATCTAACTTAGATGAAATAATTTACAATTCAAGTATATCTTATAAAAACTCCCGTTTTTAATTGGTAACTATCCCAAATAGCAAAGCATATATAAAATAATCTTCAGTTCAAGAACAAAATCTGAATCAACCAAATTTAAATTTTTGCCTGTTCCCCAAAAGAAGATCATATCTGAAAGAATCTACAGTTCAATAACGTATGATATGCAGGATAAAAGATCTATGCCCCCATTCATTATATCTGCCCTCTTCGCTCTCTGGTAGTCTTGCTGTCGATATTCCGTAATTAGGATAGGCGCACTTATCTCTCGAGAGTTATCCACATCCGCCTAACTTTAATCATTAGTTAAAAAAGGAAATATGATTATTAGAATTCTTCAGTGGGCTGATATGCAACGAAAAGTATTAAAAAAGGAAATAATCAACGCATGGTATACCGAAAAGAATTTGAATACTGCAAGGGTTTATCTTATTTTAAGTGGAATAATTAGAGGAAAATGTAGTAATAATGATTTTCTGTAATATATATTCATAAGATTGTTTTATTCGGAATTCAAGAATTCGAATAGTTAATTAGGATTTAATGCTGATTAAAGGTTTTTTAGTATTTATTAGAATGGTTAATTATTTGTTTCTTCATTTCAGAAATATTTCTTGATTTCAAATTCGTTGCTGTGCTCAGAAATATATCTAGATGCTTTACATATATGGTTGCATTTTATGTTCATATAATTTAATTAAATATTACATTGTATGTAAAATATTTAATTAATTTGCAAATTTTGTTTTGCACAAAAATATGCAAAAAATACTGCAAATTATGTCAAACATGCCTTTTTAGTAGTTAAAGTTGATTTCCTAAAACAAAATGTGCATCTCTCATCTAATGAATTTGAGAAATATATGCTTAAAAACAAACAAAAAAAGTATTATCTTTATTAAAAAAAATCCTTATTCGTTAAAAAAAAGATGACGAAAAAAATCTTATCAAAAAATGCATGTATATGAAAACATGAGAAAAAAAAAGAATAAAAAATCGTTTATAGTTCTTCTTTTTAGGTTTTAAGTTCATTGGATTGTATTTTTTACTCCGTTGCTAAGAACTAAGCGTAATAAATAAATAAATATACGTTAGAAAACGAATGACTCCTCTTGAAAAAACGATGTATTGCTAGAAAAAAAAAATATGCGGACTACTTTCTTTATGCTGAAAAATCCTGTTACCAAAGAAATAAGGAAAACTTGAGAAGGAAAGTATTAAAAAATCGTCTCAAAATCGTTTATTGTCAGAACAAATCAGGACTGAGGGGATCGGACTGATTTTAGATATAGGACAGTCTGAATCGGGAGTTGGAGTCGGGTGTCGCAGGCTTTTAAATTCTGGGAAGAGTCGGTTATTTTTCCTCCGAGCCTGCATTTCTGCCATGGCTGTGTAATCAGAGTCAAAGTCGAGGAGTTATACTCGGAGTCAAAAACAATAATAATATAATGTTTGCAGCCTATTGGTATTTTCCCCACCGAGTCGGCAGTCATGTTAAATCTTTGCTCTTAGCATTCATTTCATTTTGATTCAGTCCCATTCATCGCTGACTTGTGTCAATGTTATGCCTACCAATTATGTTATATTTCGAGTTTTATTAGCAAACTGTGTCTATTTTTTGATACCGAAATATATAATATATTTAGAATCTGTTCCACTTTTTGAAAGTATTTTGTGGCCAACATGTTGTGGTAATTTTTTCATTTGTTTTTTGAATTGTTTCAAAATACCATACAGGTCATAAACATAGCAGGAGCAAGCATACATGCCGACAGACAAACTCTTCCCCCATCTACCCTCTCTCCTATTTTTAATTATTCTATATTTATTTCGTTAGTTTATTTATTTTTGACTTACTCTGTACTTAGTGACATTTTTACGATGAACTAAGCAGTCTTTTCTGTCTTAATTTATTAATTTAAAATTTAACAGGAAAGTAGACTTCAAAACTAAACCACGTTTTATGTTAGAAGTAATGTACAGAAGAATAAGCAATAATAATTTGAAAAAGTGGAAATATGCTTTAGCATTTAATATAGAATGGTTATTTAACAATGTATAACACAATTGCTTAGACATTTAAGTCAGTACTAGCTGCCAGGGCAGCTAGATTAGCTTCCTGCGGGCATGTTGATGCATAACGTTCCCCCTCTCTAACTTTTACCTCATTCTGAAGTTATATTATTTGATATAATTTCTATTCTATTCTAGAAGTCAATAAACTTCGACACACATGAGGACTGCGTACTATGCGCCTTGCCTCCACAGATAGTACAATACAGATTTTATTGAAGGAAATAATTTACAGCACAGAGAAGAAAGTTACACCCAGGGCAAAGGCGGGAATCGAACCCGCGCCTCTTGAGATTACAAACTGACGGGCAGACCCACTGCGCCGTTGAGGCCCCATTTGATATAATTTAATGTTCATTCGATTTCAAGACATACCACGCACATGGCCCGGCGTTGCTGCACGGGAACTTCGTGCCTTGAAATTAGTGAGAAAAATTTCAAGAAAGTACTCCCCTCCAAGGCGGCTCGCTAACAGGCGCTTCACGCCTTTACTTTTTTCCTATATAAAAAAATCATTCGAATTATTGAGATGCTGAGGAGATGGTGAGGAAAGTTTCATTAAGTTCAGCTCGCTCAAAGAAAAAAAGCAGGCATAGACACTCAGTTTTTAATATAAGTAGATGGCTTTTCAACAAATGAATGTTTCAAAATATTACAAGTAGCTAGCGATAAAAATTCTACGTAAGTGGCCCGCTTATGAGTTCCGTGTTTGATTTAGTTAAGCCTTCATTCAAAATTCTCATTATCATTGTTATCACTGTTTCATAGCAACGACGGTTTGCAAGAATGGATTTCATATTTAATCATTTATTAGGCTTAATCGCTTTAAACTTGACTACTTATTAATTGATATCTTCGCTAATAAAAATCGTATAATCATATAGATTGAAACTAATGTAGCCTGAAAAATTACCTATCTATCGGTACCTGGTTCGACTTTCAGTTCATTGGCGTTCAGGAGAAAGAAGCGTGACATAGATAGAAAGAAAGATACTCAGTTTTTAATATAAGTAGATTACATTTTCTAATTTAAAGCAGAAACACTAAAAATAATTAAATGAAGCGTAATGCAATACATTATTATAATGTTTTTAAATAAAATGTGATTCACAATAAAACATCCTTTACTTTGCTCTAGGCAGTACGAAACAAGAGTGTTGAATTGCTAAATAAAGTTCGAAACGAATATTACTTTGCTTATCGGTTATCCTACTTTGTATTGAAAGTACTTGCACGATGAAAAATGCACGTACACTCCTAATATACATCATACTTTTTTTAGTTAACTTTCGTGATTATTTGGTGCATAGAATATTTGGATAAAGATAAATAGAAAACTGTTGTTTGGAATTTTCTCTAATATTTGCTTTAGCAAATCGTCGATAAAGGTTTATTACATCTAATATTTATTTTGGAATGATAATTATACAAATAATTATTTGTAGAGCTTTTAAAAACCGTGCATGTACTATATAAATCGTAATATTTTTAATGGAATAAATTTAAGTATTTGTATGACTTATTCAGCCCCCCCCCACCCCATGGGAACAAAATAACAGAAATTATGTTTCTTCATGTCTTGAATGGCTTTATATTTTCAGACATAATAGGAAAAGCTGTTATAATTACATTATTTAGGTGTTGCATTGATTAAGTTGAACGATTATTCTTACCCAAAAACGAAAAAAAAACTCTATATTTTAAGCAAAACGTCTTTTGTTTATGTAATGAATCAGTGGCTATGCGTTCTAGAGTGCACCCAAAATTAGATATTAATGTACAAATTATATCGACTGCAACGAATTAATCAAAATATTGTTTCAAAATGAAAAAAAAAAGTATCTATTAAGTTACAACATTGATTATGGAAACCTCGAGAACCCCGACCTCTAAATCGACTTATGTCAATTTTGTAGCTGCGTTGTTGTTCTTAAATGACTACAAATTAAACTTTGTATAAAAGAGTAGTGTGCTGTGATACTAAGTTAAGTGTACCATGTATACTACCACATTTGTTTTTGTTTTTATAGAGCGTATATAAAGCCTTTTACTATTTTTTTTTAATTTAAGGAGGTTAATATTAGTATCGTTACTGATCAAACGTCTACAGCTTTTATCTGTTCAAAAAAGATAAAAGTTTGACGAAAATTTAAAACTATGATGTAAAGAAAGCAATTTTAACACACTACTAACAATCTGAAACTATTGAGAACAAGCGTCAATGTTTCGAATCACGTCCTGAATATTTAAAGAACATCATTTTAAATCTGTGAAACACTACTCATAATACAATACATTTTGAAAAGTTCCAAAATTCCGACGTAACATGTTTCTAAACTTTAATAACCGAAGCTAAGGCAAAATTGCAAGATAATACCGAATAGCTTATTTGCCTGTTCTTGCAAGCTACAACAAACAGAAACAACATTTTATTTGTGTTCGGAGTTTAGTCAATCGAGAAAGGCTACAACTGAGCTGAATGCAAAACACCTTACATGGAAACTGAGTACATCTTAAGACTAGTAGCTGAAAATGTTACGAATAACAATTGTAGAGATACTAGCTTTTCATAGAATGCACACGGGTTGGAAAGCGTGAAATTCCAACAGGTTTCCTAGAGAAAATTTGTGACGCTCCGAAACTTTCTAACATATCTCATTAAACAATATGGAAAAGAAACACATTTACAGACGAAAAAAAAAATAATACAAATTGTATTTTTCGAACATCGTTATGATTTATATAGTTTACAATTACATGAAACTAACGCTTTGGCATTGTGGGACTGTAGGTTAGGATATTGACGCTAAAATAAAGACATCGAAAACTTAAGATATGTATTGGCGATTTAAAATATGGTAATATCAGTTTGCCGCAGTGCGTTGCTCAATATAGGTTAAAATTATTTTCCAAAAAAAAAAATACATTTGTGCCATAGTTCATTTTGTTCGTTAGTTGCAATTACGCAGTTAATTACGCAGCAAAAATTATGTCTCAAAACAGCCTTTTATTATCCAGTAATTGCTGTATTTTCAACAGCTGTCTTCCTTACATTGAACTACTACGACGTGCCTGTTAATGTTTATTAAAAATGAATAGTTGCTGGCACATAAATTGCAAACACAAATGAAAATGACCACTTAGTGTAAGGCATAAATAATAATAATAATAATTAGAAGTAACTGCTTTTAAAAAAGGAAAATTTACATTCAGGAAATAAAATCGAATTAATGTTCTTATGTAGTTAAAAAGGCATTTATTAATTTAATGATCCTTAGAGACAAAGTTTTCTTTTGTGTTTTAGCCACGGTCATTATAATTTCCCAATTGATTAGAGAACAATGCCAAGAACAATTAACCCACATTATACACATTGATCGGATCTCTTCTGTTAAAAAGTTTGATTGATGAGTTAAGGCGTAACTCTCAAGAGTTGTAAAATACTTAAGAGTTTTTAAGTACATTCTCTTTAGCTTTTTAATCAGAGAGAAATAGATCGAGGTTGTGCACATAATGGTATGTTTGGCGTGTTTTCTTCAAACTAGTTACAAATAAAAAAAGCGGTATGTCTGTTAATTGCTAAAAATTCAAACAAACAGTACATTTTCGAAATTGACGAAAAGTTTATTCTTTATTGTATAATATAATTTGAAATTACTGATATTGTTTTCAAGAAAAACACTAATTTTCATGCCAAGCATATAATTCAAGTGATTTGAGGTAGTAACTATACACTTATGTGCGAAGAAGTTGGATGCTTATACTTATGTTAGTTCTGTAATAACTATATGAGCATGTATTTAGATTAAAATCGTACGCAAGACTAAGTTTCTGATTCCTAAGTATCTGGTTATAAACCCTTACAACCATTAACTCAAAAATGTCTCATAGTTTATGGGGACGCTCAGTAAAACATTGCTGCTAAAGGATTCTTGTTCAGAAAAAAAATAGTAACTAAGGTGGTATTTTCAGTCCCTTGGAGGTACGGAAAACAAGTGATCGGGATTTGTCCAAGCTTGTACATGACACACTGAAAAATATGATAAACATTTACAGTGATATAATGCAATCATTTGATTTATTTTGTGACTATTTATTAATGTATACAAATATTAACTCATTTAACTAAAGCCAGAAAAAACGTGAGTTTAATTAGTATGTGGAACAAAACAGAAAATTCTTTGGGATAAAATTAAAAGCTAATAAAAAAACTAACGTAAATGAAGCAGAGGTAATGATGAATATGCTTCAAATATTTACCAACACATGATGGCAAAGTCATGAGGGGGCATAACCTGTACCAGAAACGAGTGGTTTTTGTAACAAAAGGCGTCGCGTCGGATTAAGAGTCAATAAATGATAATAACTGACACGGTACGAAAAACAATCAATAAGCACAAGATAACTCTCGAATTAGAAGGACAGTACATAACGAGTTAGATGACGTTTTTAGAGTTGTTGTTGAGCTTCAGTTGATTTGCGGATTTTTTCAATTTGAACAGGTGCAAGAACAGTAAAACCACACCAACTTGGTATCGATAAAGCATAATTTTGATGTGGCAAAACATGATGAACTAACAATTGACACAACTGGTAAACTTGAAGCACCTTCCTAACACCAAATCTTGGAGGTTGCCATAATACGCAATATTGAGTATTTGTTGTGGATGTTCGAAATAAAGATAAGTGACTGCTATATACTTTTTAAGGAAATAATTCACCAGTATTAAAAAGTACAAAGATCTTTTTAAGTTCATGAACTTATTGCTGGAGCAAATCCCAATGTCTCTTGTATCCTCTTGAAATGCCTTTCCTGACAAATTCTTTAAAATCACATATTCCCGTGAATATATTCCATCCTCCCATTCTAAATTTTTATGATGAATTGTGATTTCTCACCTTTGACAGTCAGTTGAGTTTCGGATCTTACTTCTCCGGCCTCGCTTTTCGCAACGCAAATGTAAAATCCTCCATCTTGAGGAGTGACGTGTCTCAGAATGAGGGTGCCGTTTATCTGATGGCGTCTTTCGTCATTCGAAGAAATGTCAAGCGTCTGGCCAGAGGTTCTGCGGCTCCATCTGTAATAAAATTTCGTGGAAAATTTAAAATCATAAACTTCTTTTCTGTTCTTAGTTTGAAAATTTTCAAACATGTAAGGTGCTTTTAAAATGGCGTCAAAGAAAAATAACCGTCACATTATATTATGTCCATTTTATAGTTTTCAGTATGTAGCATATGAACTCGTGACTTTTTAATTCAGCAAAGCTATATTATTATTATTATTATTATTATTATTATTATTATTATTATTATTATTATTATTATTATTATTATCGTCATCATCATCATCATCATCATTATTATTTTTCTGATATTTCATTGTCGTTGTATTTATTATTGTAAGTATTGTTATTATTATTAGTATTATTATACTCGACTACATGAAACACACTTGATTTAGCAATAATGTGTTACTGAATTTTCCCTTTTTTTTAAGATATCAAGGGGCTCCATGAGCAAGTAAAAAATTATTTTTTAAGTTGAACAAGATTTTTAATGTTATCGCTATTGGTACGAAATAGAGCCACTAGCCTTTTCTAAAAAAAGAAAAAAAAGAAAAAGATGATAAAACTGAAAAAAAAAGTAAATAAAAAAAGTCAAAGACTGAAAGGAATGAAGTGCATTTTAATGAGGCACTGTTTTATGAGTTACCACGCATATTTTTGGTAACCACACGTTTCTCATTCTCATTAAATTTCTTTCAAAATTTTTATTCTTAGTTGAATTACTGTTTTGAATTTGTTCTAGTTTGTATAAACACTATGAATATAGAATCATTTTCTGTGCGCTTATTACTTATCTTCCCATGCACATTTAAACACTTCAATCAATTAAATGTATTTTCATTTGCAGCTTTTTCAAAAAAGATAAACACACACGCACACACACACACACACATACGGCCGCAGACAATGCGACAAAAAGGAAAAAAAAAAAAAAAAAACTGACTGAAAAAAGAATTTTTTTTTTTTCTTTTTCAGTTATCATTTGGAAGGATAGCTGTTGGAAATCTGTTTTATCGTCAGTGAACTTCACTTTATTGATTTTCTATATTTTTAAAGCCACAGCTGAGGATTATTTTAAGATTCTTCATTCAGGGTTGGTTATCAAATTTCTTTACATACACCAGTACTAGTCCTTTAGCTTTGCGTGTTATTGATATTGAAACTCACGCCATAATATTCATACTAATCTACTAAAGTTAATAAAGTTGTTTGATTAATTCATTTAATGAAACGAGCGTCCAATAATTTAAATAAAAATATAATCTGAAAATATATCTCATGATAAAAATAAGCATCGAGTATTAATAACAAGTTTAATAAGTAATAATAAAAAATGGTATATGGTTACTTTGCTTAGTGCCATAATACATTTTTAAAACTTTTTCCTCTCAAATTATTATGACTGGTTGTGGTTTGAGTACACCAAAATATCTTTTAAAGCACTTTAAGTTTTCTTTTTTATGGAAAAAAAAGTATTTATCGAGAAACATTTTAGAAATAAACCTTTAAATTTTTTCAGTGTATCATTCGTTTTATGTTACGTAATATAAAGCAAGCATTTCCTGATGCTCCCCCAGCCCTTCGTCGGTATAAAGTGCAAGACTATCTCAATAAACAGCCAAGTTAATGGAGAAATACGACATCTTTTGCCTCTATTCACCGACAAGGAAAGTCCATTACAGCTCTTCCAAGGATATGGGAGTAGTTTGTTTTGTAAATACTTTGCACGATTGGTCGAAGATAAGAGATTTTTTTCCAACACTTGTGAGACATTACCATCATTTCAATGGTAATTAGGTGATGTTTAAGGAAATGACTTCGCCAATTCTTTAACCATCAACTTTTTACTTGATACTCGTTGTAACCACTGGGGAGAACAGTTTTTTCGCTCTCGGTGATATTTCTCTCGAAATCGATACAAAACTGAAAGACTAATTATTTCGGTAACATTTTTCTGGTTTTAGCAAACTCGTTTTTGGTTTTTTAAGATTTCTGGATTTAGTTTTGTTAGTTATTCTTCTTTCAAACGTTAATAGAAAATTCATCTCGTGATCAATAGATAAATCAATTTTCTTGCATTTCAAGGAGATTCTGTATCGCCAAATAACTCGGGCATTCAGCTCTTTGTTGTTTAATGGGCTGCTGTTTATCGCTTAAAACAATGATTTAAAAACAAATATGCAGTTTAAACTTATAATATTAAGACATTGCGTAAAATACTTCAAATACATTTCTTTCATGGATTATATTTCTTATTTTCATACAGTTAGTATAATGTAATGCACTAAATGCAAAACATAATTTTAGGTTCCTTATAGAAATACGATCTATTTTGCTTCTATTCACAGATAAGGATAGTCAAATACAGCTCCTTGATAAAGAGCTTGTTTTGTAATGTGGAAGTAGTTTGTTTTGTACATATACTTCACTATTAGTGAAGAAACGAAGTAACATTCAACAGGAAGTAAGAAGCGAAAGCACCGGCAAATTCGTCTCCTTATCCTATCACCCCCTTTTTCAAATGGAAGCGATCGTGACTGCCAGGCGCGCAATACGCAGACAGACAGTAGTATATGGGAAAAAAGAAATGAGTGAGTAAAATAGAGAATGAATAACAAAATAAGTGAATGAATGAAAAAATAAGTGAATTAATAAGTAAAAGAATGCGAAAAACTTAATACACGAAGAAATACGTACGTGATTTAGTAAATGAACGTATAACTAAACAAAGTTATCTGTTTTACTTTGCCCCGGGTGTACTTGACAATTTACATTGAACATTTGAAATCAAAACATTCGTAATATAAACTAAACAAGGACTACAATAGACATCAGTAGAGCTCAATCAATAGCTAAACTTATAATTACCAACTATATGTCTGGGAACTATATGTCTTGTTAAAATATTGTTAGGTGGCACTAAAACTGAAAATATTTTACTATTTCACTTTGCCCTCCATTCCCTTACTTTTATTATGTTAGTGTATAGAAAAATACTCGATGCAAAAATGCTATTTAACCCAGGAGAAAGCGCGTCTTTCATTCAAACACGGAAGCGCGCGCGGGGTCTGGACGGACCCCGAGCACCAAAAGTAGTTAAATCTACTTTTTCAGTAATATTTCAAGTTAGAATGCTTATTAATAAAAAATTAAAGATTTTCTATATTTTTTAATTCAGCAAATCTCTTGAATACAATAAAAAAACATTTAAATTACGAACCTGGAGCAATTTAACATCTCTATTTCTAATCTTCTTTATCGATGCAAGATTTACATAGGTTCAGTGTATGTTCTTTGCACAAAAACTGGTTACATTTTAAGCAAGCAGTAGATGATTTTTTGTCCTTATTACGCGGGCAAATATAACAACGTCCTTTGGAATTTACTGCTGTTTTTGTTTTCTTAGATGTAGGGTCATCTTTGCTGCAAACGTTCAAGCATCTCTTACGGCAGTCTTGGGGAAGTCCCACTTGTCTTGAACGTCTTTCGATGTTAGGTTTTATTAGATGTAGAGCCAAATCTTTCAGGAACAATCTTCTGCTTCTGTACTGGAGGGGTGGTTTTTGTGTTGATAATAATATTATCCTTGCATTTATGGCCGCAATATTGAGCATGGAATAAAATATCACCATCGGCCACCTGTTAGTAATTCGGGTAGTGGAATAGTTAGCTTCCATCTCATCCACAACATCAACTGCACCTTTTGTTAAATTATAAAATGATATAATTTCTGGTTTCCGCTTGTCACCTGTTGATTCGTCAATTGCGTCATCGTTGTGCATTGAGGAAAGCAAAATGCCACATTTCCCCTTTTTTGGAATGTAGGAAACAGCAGTTAAGTCTTTTTGAAAAGCAAAAACGGAAGAATTCACTTCTCTACCTTTTGCTACAGTGAATTCTGGAGGTATTTCTCTTTTATCTTTTCGAAGAGTTCCAACCAAAGTGATTTTTTCAGACAGAAGATGTTTTGCTAAGGGATAACTTGTATACCAATTGTGTGTAGTGAGATTTCTTCCTGTTTTATATAACGGTTGCATTAGTCTTGTAACAATATCCAAAGGTTTGTTACTTTTTTGGAATTGTCCTTCTGGTTGATTTCCAGCGTATATCTCCATATCAGAAGTGTAAAATGTTCGGGAATCTACTAAAGCAAAAATTTTGATCCCATATTTTGCTGGCTTGTTTGGTATATATTGTCGAAATCCGCAACGTCCTCGAAAGGGCAAAAGTTTTTCGTCAATCGTGACGTATTCACCTACGCAATAGGAATCTCGGCAAAGTTTGACAAATGTTTCAAATATGTTTCTGATTGCCGCAAGTTTGTCTTCTTTTTGCCTTTCTTCTCTTGTATTGATGTTGTCAAACCTCAAGCATCTCAGAAGAAATAAAAATCGCTTATACGACATTGTAGCAGGAAACATTTCAATGCCAGTACCATCTGTAGCCCATAGGTCACGAACGTTCAGGTGCGATGATTTGTGCAAACCACTCAAATATAAAAGTCCAAACACCGCTCGAATTTCAATTTCATCTGTTTTTTTTGCATCTCGAGCTCTTGAATATTCTGGCGATATTTTTTGAATAAAAATGTTCGTGCTTAATATAATTTCGTTAATAATGTCTTTATTTATAAAAACATCCCAAGCCTCATTTGGTGTTTCAGCATTCTTTCCAGCCAGTCTGGGACCTGGGAGATGCGATATGATGTTTTTCGCACGGGTTCGACCATTTGTTTTAAATTTTTCTCTAGCCCATGATGTGCACTTATCTTTTCCAATGAAATCCTGATTGTGCAATATAAGCTCTTTTTCATCAGAATCATCATACAATTCTAATTATGATTCTGAATCATGTTCACTCATAATTTCTAGATCAGAACAAATTTCGTTATCTGATAAAGCATCTTCTTCGCTTTCAACTTCATCTAAAAGTGCTCGAAGCCACTCCATTTCTTTTTCGTAAGGAGTCGGCATGGTGGAGCGAAAAATGTGCGTCCACTTGCAGAGAGAAACAGCGATCAATGACTCACGCGACAACGAGCGCGGGGTCCGGTCAGACCCCAAGAGGAGACAACCCCTTTGTTAAAGGAGAAATAATGCCCTCAAGAATTTTTGCCACCTGCTATGAGTAGAGGGGTGTGTAAAAGTAGACTACTGAAGAGAATGACCTTTCAAGGTCAGTAGATAAAAAGAAATTCCTCTTTCAAATTGCATGGGGTCCGTACGGACCCCGCGCGCTTTCTCTCGGGTTAAAATAAACAATCTTTCCCCTTTTCCAAACGAGAAGAAAAACATGTTTTGTATCTTGCTGTGGAGCGTTTTCAGCAAATTTAAGAAAAAAAAATGGATAAAAAAATAATTAGAGCTTTACAAGCCTGTTTTTCTTACTGTTAATACACACTTTTTTGTGACAATACCAAGCTCTGAATTTTCCAAGTTTAGACTGTACTTTCATTACTTAATGAATATTTTTTATTTGGGTACTCGAAAGTTTGGTATTTTACTTGAAAACATGCAATACTCAGTAGAAACTCTCGAGAATTATTTTAAATACCAAATGATGCAACGTATCAACAATTAAAATTTCGATACTGCTTAGTTTCAAGACACGGTGTTAATAAATAATGAACCTTTACGAAAGTTATTCTGTATTATACCACAACGCGTAGACAACATAACCTGAAACTACATTTTTTATTTAGTAAATAAATATATTCATAGCTAACGAAATAATGTGTACTTTTTTTCGTTAATACGAGTGTACGTCCCATAATGATTAAAAGAGCAAATAAAACAATTCCAGGGTAAACCAAAGATCTATTTGTCCACTTCATTCAGTATTCTCTGTCATTTATTTTAATTTCCTTT
>JAXGGA010014476.1:0-31995 GCA_038373865.1 Uloborus plumipes
CTGGGACAGCCGCTTCTGTACATATGTTTTTTCTCTCACAACGTAGTAAGAACTGGGAAAGCCGCTTCTGTACATATGTTTTTTCCTTCACAACGCAGTAAGAACTGAGAAAGCCGCTTCTGTACATATGTTTTTTTCTTTCGCAACGCACTAAAGAACTGGGAAAGCCGCTTCTGTACATATGTGTTTTACTTCACAACGCAGTAAGAACTGAGAAAGCCGCTTCTGTACATATGTTTTTTCCGTCGCAACGTACTAAGAACTGAGAAAGCCGCTTTGTACATATGTTTTTTCCTTTACAATGTAGTAAGATCTCGGGAAAGCCGCTTCTGTACATATGTTTTTTCCTTTACAATGCAATAAGAACTGAGAAAGACGCTTCTGCGCATATGTTTTTTCCCTTCATTGTTGGCTAAAAACAGAGAAAATAAATATCTTATCCTTATATGCAGCTATTTTACGCTCCCCATGAAGATAAGACATTCATCATTTCATTACTTCACGTTTCTTGACCTATTCACAAAAATTTCTTTACAAAATTTTTCGAAATAAAAAAATCTACTTAACTCGATAAAAATTCCAATTTCCAAAAAGTGTATGTAGTTTGATTGATACAATTCCCCAAACATTCAATTTTAACAGAAATTTATTTCGTACCTGGTCACAAAATACGTTTCAGTATTCACGAAATTCCTTTAATTTCTTTCAGAAATAGGTAAAATACTGTCCGTAATTGATAAAAATATGGGACACGGAGATAATGCTATGATAAAATGTCATTCAAAGGGTTTAAAAAAACGCAGAAATTATCTATCTCCCTCTTCCCCCTTGTTAAAAAAATCAGAACATTAATCAGCACATTTTCTTAATGCCGAATAGTTATATATTTTCGGCAAAAAAAAAAAAAAAAAAAAAACGATCCGGCTGTGGATTTGTATATGTTTTAATGTTAGCTCATAAACCATGGATTTGTGTAAGGCTTATGCACGAAGGCGCACATTCGTAGATTTTTAGAAATATAGATTACACAATGGGGCTTAATGGAACTGTAAGTGGGGAAAAGAAAGAACTCTAATGACAGTAAAACAATATTATTATTTAAATGTTTCAAGCAGTATTTTTTTCCCACTGGCCCAAAGCCGAAATCTGCCACCCTCCCGCCTCAAAACATAAAAAACAAAATTTGACTGGAAAAACGCACCTAAAGCTTCTATAAGTAGTGTTCCAAAATTAACATAAAGTAAACATAGTTAAATAACAAGAAAAAGGTACTTCTATGGAAAATGAAAGATTACTACAATTTTTCCTTCAAGAATAATAATTTAAAAAAATATGGTTGACCCCTGAAAATTTGCCGCCCTAGGCAGCTGCCTACTCTTCTTGTTAAGAAATTAGGCCATGCATTGAACATTGGCAATTTAATAAAAAAATGGGATTGACCAATCGACCAAATAATGCCATCTGTCAAACCTAAAAATTATCCTATAGTGTGGTTTCATACCCCCCCCCCCTTTTTCTCCCTCAAATATGTTTATCACAGAATTCACCATATCCTACACTGCAAAAAATGAACTGCTGATTTTACAGTATAATACTGGCAGCACGAGGACCCAATTTAAAACTGAAATGCAAAGTAATAAACTGTAAAACCAGTAGTTTCACAGTTTCTTACTGTAAAGTTTAAAATTTTACAGCTTATTGCCTTGAAATTTAGCAATATTGTACTGTAAAAACAACAGTATAATACTGGCAGCCAAGGCTCCAGTTTAAATCTGTAAAATGCAAGGTAATAAACTGTAAACTTAGTTAATTTACAGTTTATTACTGTAAAATTAGAAATTTTCAGTTTATTACTATAAAATTAGCCGCATTAGACAGTAAAAACAACGTTCATTTTTTACAGTGTATTAATCCTGCACCCCGTCTAAGTAGACACCGTATATGCAACTAATGACACGTTAAATGCTTGCTTAAAATGTATAGCTGCCAAAATATTGTCAAATTTGGATGTCTTTCTGGTCGCTTTTTGCAGATAACAATTCAATTTATGATACTATTTTTAAAAATGTAATTTGTATTTTGAATGCAGCACGGGGGGGGGGGGGTCAAAATAAATTTTATCTTCTAGGTCCCACTCTCTTCTGAATTAAAATAAAAACATGGGATTTCCGCGCCGAAATCGAAGTTGTTACAGGGTTGTTATTTGATTTAAACAGATGACAACGAGTCCCTCCCAACGTTCAAACTCAGAGTGGGTTACGTAGCATTATTGGAGATGATTTTCTGTGTTTAAAGTAATAATTTGACGACCGTATTAAAACGTACGATAAACACATAAAGTTGTAAAAACGACTGATATTTAACATTTAAAACAATTTAAAACAATGTCTGAATAATCATAAATTGTAAACGATTGATAGCAAGCCCTTGTATTACACGAATTGAGCTTTGACGTAAAATGTTAATATTTTCGCACCGATTAAGTTAATTTTAAACATACACATTGCAAAAAATAAGTTGTTGTTTTTATACTATAATACTGAAAGCAGAGGTTTCAGTTTAAAACTGTAAAATAGCAGTAATAAACTGTAAAAACTAGCTATTCTACAGTTTATTACTGTAAAAATAGCAACTTTACAGTTTATCACTGTAAAATTAACAATGCTACAGTTTATTACCATTAAATTAGCTGTATTATACTGTAAAAGCAACAGTGTAATACTGGAAGCAGAGGGTCCAGTTTAGAACTGTTAAATGCACAGTCATAAACTGTGAAACTAGCAATTTTACAGTTTACTACTGAAAAATTAGCAGTTTTACAGTTTATTACTTTAAAATTACTGTAATAATAGCTATATCATAATGTAAAAACAACGTTCATTTTATACAGTGTAGCAGTAAATATTCAACGCTTAAAAATGATATAGGAACATGATTGAAATATGAATGAAGCACCTCAAAAACAAAAACAAAAAAAAAAAAAAAAGAAGAGGAAAAGAGAATTGAGTAAAATATTGACGCCATTATAGGATATAAATAAAAATCGTTGTATGAAAGGAATAGGTATAGATACGGAAAAAGAATTATTCGTTGGACATTTTCGCTATTAATCGCATCATCAAAAGAAAAATCTACAGGCCAAGTGAGGATTTCTTTCTTTTTCATAGTTTGAATTAAAGTAGGAATGACCGATAAAGAAATAAACGGAATTTCCCCTTTTATCCAATACGATAGGAATATTTCTTTACTGGTGAGAGATGCAACTGCCAGCTTTATTGTATTCAAAACTGAAAATTTTGAGAGATAAAATTTTGATTTTAATGCCAAACGCTATGAATGAACATTGGATTTTGAAGAATGGATTTTGTTATTGTAAAAGTTCCGAAATATGGCATGCATGTGCTTCGGGGACACAAACTTCTAAAGTAGATCAAAGGGTTAAATCTTCTTCTACAATGAATAAAAAAGTGTTAGGTTCTTCTCTTGGAATGGATGAAGGGGCTCGAATTCGCTACAATGAATAGCAAGAGTTAGGTATCAATTCAGTTAAAGTTGGAGCTTCCGAAGGTAAGGAGCAGATAATTTGCATCTTAGCTATTATCTTAAAGAGTAATTTTGATGGTTATATTAAGGCAAAATGGAGCGAATAATTTGAAGGGTTTTAAAATAAAGATACTATTTCCGAAATCATATGAACGATAGGCTTGACACTCGAGGGCCCAAGTGCCTGTTGCCGAAGTCGTTCACGAAAGTCTGTTTTTTTATACATGCAGAAGCCGAGAAACTCATCTAGCATCCCCAGAAGTACACTGCAAAAAATGAACTGTCATTTTTACAGTATAATACTGGCAGCCGAGGTTCCAATTTAAACTGTAAATTGCACAGTGATAAACTGTAAAACTAGCAATTTCACAGTTTCTTACTGTAAAACTAGAATTTTTACAGTGTATTGATGTAAAATGTAGCTGTATTATATTGTGAAAACAATAATCGTAGCGAATTGGGCTCGAATTCGCTACAATGAATAGCAAGAGTTAGGTATCAATTCAGTTAAAGTTGGAGCTTCCGAAGGTAAGGAGCAGATAATTTGCATCTTAGCTATTATCTTAAAGAGTAATTTTGATGGTTATATTAAGGCAAAATGGAGCGAATAATTTGAAGGGTTTTAAAATAAAGATACTATTTCCGAAATCATATGAACGATAGGCTTGACACTCGAGGGCCCAAGTGCCTGTTGCCGAAGTCGTTCACGAAAGTCTGTTTTTTTATACATGCAGAAGCCGAGAAACTCATCTAGCATCCCCAGAAGTACACTGCAAAAAATGAACTGTCATTTTTACAGTATAATACTGGTATAATACTTTTCACGCTACTGAATGATTGTGAAGGAATTTGTTTTATAGAATACTGTTTCTTTGGGTCGATGTGGAATAAGATTCTACATACAATTCACTAATAAAGTGAAAATCGCCATTTTCGGACTTACGTCGTTCTGGTTCTGAGGTACAGATATCACCGTAAATTACGTGTAATACCAATTAGCACATAATTGACTACAAAGTTTTCTCTATTTTATAGAAAAAATTGCCTGAAAAAGTTCCTAAATTTTATCAGTGATTATAAGAGTATCTTAACAGTGATTATGGGAGCATCTTATCAGTGATTAGGGAAACAGAAAATATCTTATTTTGAACCCAGTAGGTAGTAGACACAAAGGAAGAGCAAAAGATAATTTGCGGAATGTAACGGACTGACCTAACGATTGCTAAACTCTTTAACTGCAAAGCAGAGATTAGAGACCTTGTTTTCTGCAAAACACCGCTAGGAGATACTTCTGGCCATCAAGAGATGTTAAACTTCCCTAAGAAGAAAAGTATTCTATTCTTTCAAGAAAGTCGATGCTTCAGATTTTGTATGCAGACATGAACTCCTTTGGAAGTTTAATGAAATTCCTAGGATGTTTTCCATGCAAATGAGGGCTTCCAATTAAAAATTCATCTACTCGATGGCTGGCGGATTTCGTCCTTCTTTCGATCCCACGCGAAGCAGCTACAAAATCTAACGATGGCTTTCTGTTTGCCGTTTCCAATGGTTAGGGAGAGATTTAACATGGTGTGTTGTTTTTTAAGAAGCTTGAAAACAGCTATACATTACACTGCAAAATATAAACAGTTGTTTTTACAGTATAATACTGACAGCAGAGGTTCCAGTTTAAAGCTGTAAAATGCACAGCAATAAACTTGTATTGTAAAGCAGCAATTTTAGTTTATTATTGAAAAACTAGCAACTTTACAGTTTATTACTGTAAAGCAGCAATTTTAGTTTATTATTGTAAAACTAGCAATTTTACAGTTTATTACTGTAAAATTAGCAATTTTTATAGTTTGTTACTATAAAACTAGCTATATTATACTGCAAAAACAACATCTATTTTTACAGTGTACTTAAACAGCACAATCAGCTCAATTTAAAAGTATTTTTAGCCCCCTTCCTTCATTTACTAGGTCAAAGAGAAGTCCTTTACTAGCGAAGTATACATGTGATTGTGAATCACAGGATTATACACTTAAATTAAGGTGAGAAGGATCGTGACGGTAGGCAACCAACTGTTGCAGGGGTTAGAAAATTCATAATATTAATCACTGAGTTTCATAATCGGAACCATCAAATCGACAGTGATTGGTGCGATGGAATTACTGGGAAACAATACATTTACTAAAGCAATTATCAAAGAAAGAACTTTACTTCTTTTATAAAAAATTAATTATAATGGGTGATCCTTTTTGGAGGAATTACTTATTTGATAAGATAAATTTGAAAACCCAAAATGGTTTCCTGCAATCCGTTCAAGCGTTCAGATTTGAATATGAGTTACCTGATAAAAATCAAGAAAGGGTAAGGTCAACTTTTTTTTTTTTTTGGAACTAGTAAAGGCTGAAATACTTTAAAATCTTGTAATTACTTTGTACAAGAAAGATAAATCTATAAACTCGTTTGTGTCCTTGAAATTATTGACATGAAGTACATGTTTACAAGTGGTTATCTTTATAGATTGCTCTTTTTCTTATGATTATGTGACAACACACTGCAAAAAAAGGCTATTGCTTTTACAGCATAATACTGGCAGCAGAGGTTCCAGTTTAAAACAGTAAACGCATAGTAATGAACTGTAAAACTAGCTGTTTTACAGTTTATTACTGTAAAATTAGCAAATTTACTACAAAGTAAACTGTATTATACCGTATAAGCAACAGTATAATACTGGGAGCAGAGGTTTTAGTTTAAAACTGTAAAGTGCATAGCAAGAAACTGTGAAACTGGCAATTTTACAGTTTATTACTGAAAAGTAGCAGTATTACAGTCTACTACTGTAAAATTAGCAAATTTACAGCTTATTACTGCAAAATTAGTTGTATTATACTGGAAAACATCTATTTTGTGCAGTGCAGGGATCAGGAGTTTTTTCAAGCCTTTCTTCTTTTTATGCCTCTGTGGAATATAGAACATTTTTTGGCAGAGAGGTGAGTCTAACGCCTCTTGGCAGTTAAAAACTAATTTAAAAGAGTGGGTCTGTTTTCCGTTTCTTAAGCAGCTATCTAGACGATTGGCTTAACAAGTACTTCATCGGACGAAATCTATCAATATCGGGTAGGGAGGCACCGGTAAGCAAATTGACCGGTTACCGATTAATCGGCAGTGCTGATTAATTATCAAGATAATTGCTTTTAATTCTAACAATTTCACCCATCGCTGTATTTTTTCTTTTATCTTTCTTTAATTCTTTCTTTTACAGCTTCGATTTTAGAAATAGCTACCAATTTATTTCTGAGATATTTATTTTTTCCATTTTCCTAATTTTTCCAAAATTATTTTAAGTCGTCATCCAATTTCTTTGAACCCAATTTTCGTATTGTTGTTAATAAAATTACATTATCACATAACATAATTAGCACACCTGAATACAAATATGACCACACGTTTCCCCTCATCAACCATAGCTTTTTAGGGATAGCTCGCCCTATTTTTTCCAATTTTCGACATTTTCATAGTTCTCTTTTCTGTACCTCAGAACCAGACTAACGTAAGTCCATTTTCGTCATTTTTCAGTAGAAGGGAAAAACGATGTATTCGACAATCGTTTTTCCCCTCTACCGAAAAATGACGAAAATGGACTTACGTTAGTCTGGTTCTGAGGTACAGTTTTGTTGCAGGGAAAAGGAGCACTGTTATGTTAACAGTTAATATTTTAATGGGAATTTAGAAAGGTGCAAAGTTCAAAAGCATGAACATTTGTAGCAAGGAGGAGGACTTAGGGTGGGTGGTATTTCCCTAAAAGACTTTAAAAAGTCATCAAAAACAATATTTTTTTCCTGTTTTCTCTCTATCTCTCTCTCAATATTTTCATCTAGTTTTTTTTTTTCTTTTTTTTTTTTTTTGTAAAATCGGCGGCGGCGTATCGGCATCACTTCTGAGCCTCGTACTCGAAAACATTTTTAAGCTGTAAAAATTTTTACAAAATCTTGGAAGCGTCGTACTTTGCATACGATGGCATCAATATTTCTTAATATTATTAAAATGTGTGATAAACAATAGTTGCGTTTCATCCTGATAAATATTAATAAAAGTGTATGCATGTTACATTATAAGCCTACTTAATTTTGTTTTTAATATAAATATATGTGTTATTGTAACTCGAGTGAATATAACTAATAAAGAAAGTTTCTTTACTGAAGATTCAGAACTGCTATTCGTTTCCAACGTGCGACCCATCTAAGATTTTTTTTTAATATTTTCTCTCAAGGTGAAATTTTTTTTAGATGTGGGGCAAAAAGTTTTCATGAGTTACTACGAGATAAGATGAATACAGTATTCTTGTTTTTCACTGTAAAATATGCAAAACAAAAGGGGTAAGCAAAAAAGATTGTTTTTGAGAAATTTTGACTATTTTAGGATGAAATTCCTCCTTAGGCCCTCTCCTTGCTTGAACTATATTTCTGTTTTTGCACTTCTTACCTCAATACTGCCTTGCTAAGCACAAAAGTCGTACCTGCACTTTTCAACAAAATTGAGTTATCGCCACCTTGTGGCTCGTTGTCACGTATTTTACCTAAATACAAAATTATATGGTCATTTAAGAACGGGAAATATTTTTAAAAAAATTCTGAAAAAGTTTCATCTGAATCAAATACATGGTGGAGTAAAACTTTAAAGAGTGATATCTCAGTTTAAGCTCAACTGCAGATACCACTTTCGCGCTTAGCACAGCGAAGAATGCTAATGGTTTATTCAATGCTCTTTTTCTCTCCTTTATCAAAATAATGGCTATGAAACTGTCGAAGACAGAAAAAAAAGGAAAGCAATCTCCAAAAAGTGGTGGGTGATGGGGCAAAACAGTGGTCATGTTTGCATTCAGAGGTCCAGTTTACATAAGCACTAATAGTGGTGTCGCTTTCACATCTTTTTGTTTCTGCCACATAGTGGTATCAGAAGTTGTGAGTGATGATCATTAGATTATCTAGCAAGTGTACGACCTGAGTTCAGTCCTCGGCATGGTTCATGGGAATGAACCTATAACCGCTCTGCTCTAGCGCTCTAGTACTATTTGGTAAGTCTAAACCTCTGTGCTAAAAGGCATCAGGAACTCGCTGAAGATAGGAGATATGGCTGCTTAATGAGAGTTAAATAAGCCCACTTGCATTATACATTTAAAATCTGATTGTATTCGGTATGTGCTTCGAATTCTCAAGCTTTTTTCTTTGTCAAGGCTTTGAATCGAGACCACAGCATAAAATTCAGACTGTTTTCTCAATCTCTCAAGTTCTCTTGGTCAAAACAATGCGTACGAAGAAGTGCTGAAATAAGCAAAATGGCTAAAGCACGAGCATACTCAATCGCTCAGGAATTTATAAAAAGACGCTTTTCAAAAAAAAAAAAAAACAGAAATCTTTCTAAATTATGACTCTCACAAGCTAGATAACGACACCTATTTTCAATAGGTCTTCAGACAACTTAAAAGCTCGATGAAGATGAAGTAAGGGAGAGAGAGAAAAAAAAAATTTTAAATAATAAAATTAACAGAAATACCCTCAAACCTGCTGTAGCTGACTCTAATAAGTTAATTGACTTACGATCCTCTGAAGCTTAAACGACCCCACTTGCTAAAACAGGAGAAAGAAAGATGGTTTGCGTCACTATACCGATTACTGAAGGCGTTGTGCTAATTGAAAAATATCTCTTTTCTCAACCCAAACGTACCGTAAAATGGGGTTAATCGGAACACTTTTCAGCTTTGATTGTAAAAAAAGTAGTTAAAAAATTTTTTTTTAATTTGATTTTTTGGGTAAAAACTTCGGTCTTGCTTTACTTTTGATATTCCAAGCGAAGACAAAGCATTTTGAAAAATTATTATGAAAATATATAGAAAATTATGGGTGTTCCGAATCACCCCGCTGATAGGGGTCAATCGGAACACTTGTTAAAATTTTTTTTTTTTTCAATTTAACCTGTAATAGGTCTCACAAAATGAGTAATATTGATGGGGGAGAATAAGAACAGATAATTACTGTCAAATAAATGCATAATTTCAATACCAGTAAACGTCTATAATTTGTCAAAATTCAAAATAATTTTGAACTTATGAAAAATGAAAAGTAATTTTAAGAAATGCTTTTAAATTGAAATACAAAGATTTAACATGAATGGAAGTCACTCATGTCGTTCACAAATATGTACTTGTAATTAAAACTAGCAATTGTGACTTGGCTTAAGTTTTTTCATAACATCTCCTGGGATAAACTCTGCCTTTTCTTTAGTTTCTTGAACTCTTTGGGTTTCGGGAATTGTCCTGAAAGCTTTTTACGCTTATTCATCACTGTCTGTGTGCTGGATTTTTACTACATAAAGTCTATGTGACTTTCCCCCTCGCATTTTAAGTAAAAGGACGTCTCCTGGAGAAAAAATCTTTTGAAATCTGCAACTGTTTGTCATTCTAAGATCTAGTTGCTCACGAGAAGGGATAAACAGTAATAAAACCTTGTCCTTGTCTTGATTAGAAGAATTGGGGTTAGAATCTTGGTTTTTCAAACAGTTTCCTTCAAATAAGTTTGAATTGGAACAACAGAACTAAGTGTTCCGATTCACCCCGCAAATTTTTTTTCTATGCCATTTTTCAGAATTCATTTTTATGACAAAATTCATAAAAAATGTAAATTCTAATGCGGTATTCTGTTGTTCAGATACATGTATAATTGAAACATACCACTCTTAGTTTTTAAATATAAGAAGGTTTGATCTTGCATATGAAGTTTTGCAGTCTATGGAAATGTGATGTTTTCTAGCGTTCCACGTGCAGCCCTCCTTACAAGCCAATAGCGTTGCCAGATTGACAAAAGTAATTTTTTCCTACTCCCTATGATCTTACCTTACTAAGAAAAAAATGCATGGTGAAAAATACCCAATAGTTTATTTATGAAGAATTTCGTTGTACGGTCGGGAAGTTTTGTTCCGATTGACCCCGCTGTTCCTATACACCCCATTTTACGGTACTCAATCTGTCCGAGGTCAAGCATCAGGTTAACAGAGACACTGTTAAATATGACTTATTACTGCTGAAAATAGTTTGTTCATCTTACTGAGTTTGGATTTTTCGTTAAGTTGCAAAAGAAAAAAATATTTGTTTTTCTTGTTATGTTTAAACTGCACAGTTAATAGTAGTTTTAAATTAGTAAGTCTTTTTCAAAATTTTCTCATTTTGAAAAATAAAGGATTTAGCTGTGTCAAAAATCTCTTAATTTTACGAAAATGTTTTAATTGTATGCTCAATAGTTGTAAATTGATTTATACTATGCCATTCCTTTCCGTTGAATGGACATGTACTCATAAAATACAGGTTTCGGGGAGAAAAAAAAATTTAGGATTTTTTGATGAGTCCCAATCGTCCCTCACTTAAACGAACATGGAATTTAAATATAAGTAACTTTTCGAAATTAACAACTGAAATGCAAGTGAAAAGAGCCCCAACTTCTAAACTGGGACTCACTGGCTCGCCATCGGGCCCTGATTCCATAGTACTTCGGTCTAACTTACCTTTGCTGCGGTGGCCGTGCACCCTCGATTCCCGTTGCGGACGACGAACAGCTCAACTCCACTTTTCCCAAAGAACTCGAGAAAGCCGTCTAGTGGCGTCTTAATCTTGTTTACCGCCCGAAAGCTCCCGTAAAAATAAGCCAACAAGACTCCACCGTACTTCGCACCTTGTGGAAGATGATTCTTATTTTTTTTTCTTCCCTCCCCCACTTGCAGCTTATCTTCTTCTCCCGTCAGGCACTCATAATCGCCGGCGAATGGCCCCGCCCTCTTTTTAGCCGGGACTTAACCAAACCTACCGCCAACAGTTTAAGATTTTCCCTCCCCCCTGCTCGATTTTGACTGGTTTCAAGTTCATAATGGGAGCATCCATACATTGCGAGGAGAAGGATTATTACTCCGGGGAATTTCCTCTCTTCCAGTTTTCCCCCATCTTTAAATCTTCTGAGATAATTCGTCCGGTGTTTTTCCCCCTCCGTTTCGGTAGCCTCACAAGTTGAGTTTCGTTTTTTCTCTTCGGCAAGAATGAACGCAAAACACGAAAGGAAAATGTCCTCATATTAAAGGGAAAACAAAGGAATCTCTGGCTCACATGCAGCTTGTTTACTCTTTATAAAGGCCGCAAGGGTTCGGAAAACGTGCCTAGGCCCGGTGGAGCGTCATGCCTGAACAAGCCTCCCTTCTAAGTAGAGACGAGGGATTGCAAACATGATTTTTAGAAGACTTTTTCACATTGCTGGCTGGAAGTCAAATTAATATTTCTTATTTTTATAAAATGTATTTTATTGCCACGAAAAAAAAAAAAAAAAAACGGACTTAAAAAGGCATGCGCGTTTAAGCTTTAGATTCAACCACCTAGATATAATTGAGCATGTTTAGGAATTGTTGTGATTTTTTATTTTACACTATCAGTATAATGAAATTCATTTGAGAATAATGTTGGAAGAAATATTATTTTGTGGACGTTAAGTTCCCGTACGACTTCGGCATCCTCAAGAGGGCTTAGTAAAGGTGAAATAGTAAAGATGGGAAGTGCCTAGCCAGACGTAGAACGCATACGAACAGAAGACTACAGAAACTACGAGTGGGCAAATTCCATAAGATCTGAACCTAATTCTTCAACTGCTTAATTATTGATAGCATTCAGTGGTTTTTTTTTTTTTTTTTTTGCTTAGAACCACAACAATCGTCGCTGCCATTTTCTGCCAGTTCAAAAGCTGTTTTTTATACCAGAATCACTCATAACTGAAACATCTTGATATCTTTTATCTAGAGAAAGAAGGAAGCACACAACAAAAATTATCGGTAAATTTTTTGTCGATAAGGCTTGTATAAAGAACCTTCCAACATCGCAAATATAGATATTATTTTACCCCTGTCGATGGGAAACGTCCTTCGACGTAACCAGGATGAGTTAGTAAATTAGCCGAAAGAATGCGTGCATATTACACATGACGACTTCATCTTCCGAAAATACGATTTGTCGGTTAGAGTATTATTCAGAGAGAATTTTCTCAACGTTAATTTAGTTAGGTTCCAGTTGTAAAAATAATTCAAAAATGAATTTTAATCGAAAGGTTTCGATTTAAAGCTACTTAAAGACTTTTTACATACGTTAATTTCTAATAGCGTGCGATGAAATTATCAAGTGTAATTGTGCTTTCAGATGATGTTAAAGATTTATACCATTTAAAATGCTTTTTGTACAATGGATTTTTTTTTTCATATTTTATGCTTTGTCAAATTGTTTTTGACTTGCTCATTTTTCGTGATTGTTTTACCTTTTTAAACTATTATTGTCAGCACTTACACTATACTACACTGTCCTCCGTACTTATCCACTACACGTGGATGAACCGATTATATGGAACATTGAATGCAGCTCTATTTTTTATCGAAACCAAGATCAGGTAAACCCCTGATTCATCATCGTCTGAGGTATTGATTTAGAATGGGAACTTGGAGTATTTTGTGACTTCGTCATATGTAACGTGCCCCGGTCACCATTAGCGAACATGAAGGATTTTCAAATGGCTGGCATTGAACTCGGGACTATTTAAAGCAATTTTGGAGCGCTGGTTTGAAGTTGTTGAAATCTTTCTTCCTGCACTGTTATTTTTTTAATCATGCAAGTAGGCTTTATTCAGAAGGTGCCAGAGCAGCAATCTATTTTCAATCTATGGCGTTCGAAATCTAAGTCAACTTATCAATCCACTAGAGTTTAAAGCTACTAAACTGATCTATTCTGTCCAGCAGTCCAGCCTATAAGCAATAGTATTTACTAGATTTCCTGCGTGACGTTAGAAACATTTGACTTACGCAACCCAGAGATTATTGCGGGAGGAAGGGGGGGGGAGAGATTAGAGGGTATACCTTCGAATTAGGTTAAAGTGATTCGTCAAATGTTAGTGAAGGTGTGTTCTGCAAATTATCTTCGCATTATATCTCCTTTGGACATGTCAAGACGGCTTTCGATTGCAAGATGTCTGCAATTAAGACAGCACCTTAGGAAGTTAGAAACAAGGAGATTGACTTGTACTAGTGCTATAATACTGCCTTGAAGGTAGATATCTAAGCAAGCATCTGAAGTTATTTCTCTCGATATTGCAGACTGTAGAGAATATATGCTACAATTGTTTATTAAAAGATTACACACGGTCCTCCAGTCTGCTCTTGTACTTTGTGGAAAATATTCCAGATAGTTTTTTCTTCCCAGTAGTGCTGTGTAAGAAGCCAATTAGCCTTTTGCAAACCTAGTGCGATCTCCCAATATGGCACCCAGTCTTTCATGTGCCACATTGAAACACGGATATCTATAGCACAGATCATTTTGATTCCCAGCGATCACCAGATGGAGGCACCTGGACTCTAATTGATACGAAACTGCACTAGGAATTTAATTTTGTCGAGGTAGTTCAAATCAAACGAATACCCAAGACATCTTTTATCACACGACATACTGGCTGAAGATTCTTTGCATCTCAAAAATCCACCGACTGGCCACCTCAGGCCAAAAATCGCGTCCAAGGTGTAAAAGACCAAAGCACAAAGCAAAAGTATTATACCACCACACCCGCCACCAATCCGACTATATTCCAGACAGCAATGAAGAAGCTACCAAGCTAACTGAAGCAGGCTTTCATTGTTGCACATTAGGGTGGGCCGAAAAAGACTTTTTTTTTTTTTTTTTTTTTAATTCGATTATGTGTAGTGCGGAAAGGTACCAATGGGACAGCGTGCACGTAAAATATTTGAAATGTTTTGGTTGATTTCTTGATCTGCCGCATATACATTGAAGTTTGGAAAAAATGCAGATTTTTAGCAAATTATTTTTAAGAAAAATTTTCTATTTTCAATAGCGGGTTGGGCGGAAAAGGTGCCACTAGAGGCATAGGAATTCCATAAAAAATTTGAGGTCTGTGGTATAATCCCTTCCTTTTCCCACAAATGCCTAGAAGATTTGGCCATGTCCTGTATTTTTATACGTTTTAAATTTTGTCAAAACGTCAAATGCTGCTTTCGCCGTACTTATCTGAAATAACTACATTGTTTGTCACATATAATGCATTTTTTGGATGTTAAGTGCAAAATTTTTTTTTTAAATAATTTCCTAAAAATCTCAAAAAAAAAAAAAAATGCAATTTTTTCCAAATTTCAACGCAATTGCGGTAGATCAAGAAATTGACCAAAAAATTTCAAATTTTTTATGTGCTCTATGCTCCTCCAATGGCACCTTTTCCGCAATACCCATCGTCGAACTCCACATAGTAAAACAAAGAATATGTATGTATATATGTGTGTGTGTGTACCTTATACAAATCCACAGTTTACGTCGGATCTGGACGAAATTTGCAGGGAGATGGTTGGGCACCCAGGAAGGATCATAGGGTGGTTTTTGAGTGGGAAAAAATACCGATACGTTCGAATTTCGAACAAAAGACTTCAGAATGGTTCTTTCTACCCAAAATACTTATAGGATTTTCTCGATCTTGGTCTCATTCGAAAGAACGCAAGAAAATCTGTTATGAAAGTTTCCTTCCTATGTTTTCAAAACCACTCATCGATATCTTCACCCTGAAAAAAGATACGGGCTTTTAAAAGAAAGCGGAATTTAATTTTTAATTGAAAATCGACGATCGTCTGTGCGTGAAAAAAAATCTCATTAATGATCTATCTGTTGCCGTTTTGGCCTGAGTGCTGCAAAAATAAAATTCTTAAATTGCTTTTGTCATTAGTGCCAGAGAATAATCATTTTTTCCCTAGACAGTTTGAATAGAATTGCAACCCTAAACCTTCATTTTATTTCCCCAATCAGTTCTGGCTAAAGAAATTCGAGGAGGAGGGATGAATAATAATAATCAGCGTGAAACATGCAGCAAATTGAAATATTATCAGAGAATAAAAATATCGATTGCCTCTGTTAAAGAAATTGAAAACGTGTGTAAAAGGAAAAAATAGATCAGAAAGATTTTTAAATCGCCGTGCGGTCGTTTTTTTAATTTTTTTTTATTAAAACTTAATATTTAGGTCCTGTACTTATATGTTGCATTTAAAATCCGAGCAAAGCGGGGCACAACAGCTAGTAAAAAATAAGTCATTTTCGGCCCACCCTATTGCACATGCAGTCAATATCTACATATCTTATTGCATGGTAAGACAATTAAATAAGCCAAAAGCAACTGTTCGAAGGCATGGAGAGAATATGTACAACGAAATATTCCTGATAGACCAAGAGCAACAGCAGTGGCAACATTACGCTTCGCGATCGGTCACGATTGCATGTCCGCTCACTTAGTTCTTTTATTTTTTCGTCATCAGGAAATGAAAGGAAGTTTCAAGTAAAATAGAAAGTTAGTATAATGTATCACTATTGCAGAACGTTTCAGCAAAGGAGAGAAACATAAAATGAAAAGGCCAAAGAAACCGGCGCTCCAAAGAGTTTTCAAATGAATAACACTATAAAAATGTTACATAATTCATCTTCAAATGTAGGTTGAGAAGGGGAGCATACGCTTCAAAAATTAACTATGTAATCTAGCTTTTAGGTTCCCATTAACGTCATTTAGGAGGGTCAATTGCCCCCCACTGGTTTTGAGAAATTAATGCATTTATAAGTAAGTTGGTGTGGTTTTTGTTGTTTTCCGTTGAAATTGCGTTGTGTTTGTACTCTTTGACCCCCTTGGAAAAACTTGAAATCACGATCCTGGAAGTACCGTAGAAATGAAATGTAAGCCAGTTTTACAGTAATTCTTCATGGAAACTAAGAGCTCAATGAGCCTCCTACTCTTTTAGTCTGACCTTCTAATGACCTTCTAAATAAGATGCAAAAAGGAAGAGTGTCAGTGACATAGAAAAAAATTACTGACTCGTTTTTTTATTCGCTTTGAGCGGATGGTTGTTTTGCTTTTGTAATTGCTTAATTACTGTTCACGTTAGATACGTGGTGCTGAATTACTGTACAGTGTAATGTTTTCTGCTTAATTGCTGATGTTTAGCAATTGTTTTCTGCTCTTATTGTAAATAGTGTACATACTTGTAAATAAATTTATAGTTACTTCCTCAAGATTGGAATGCTCATTTGAAGAAAGTTGAAGGTGCTACGAACTCGTTTTTCTTATAACTTATAAAAATTATCTTTAAAAATTGCAAATTTTTCTTATTTTTCAAAAATCTTAAAAATTGCTAATCGTGAAATGTCCTGCTGGAATATTATTTTAAACACCATTTTAAGATCCAGTGATGAACATAAAACAAAACCAATTCTCAAAAGCTGAAGCACATGGAAAAACAGAAAAAGGGTTTGTATTATTTTAAGTGACAGTGTTATGAAACAATGTATTAGTTCTGAATACTATTAATTGAAATAAGAATATCATAACTAAGAAAAGTAATGTTGGGAACAACTGAATTTTATTTTTTATCATTAGATAATTTCAGAAAAAATATGTATTAAAAAATTCAATGAGTTTTCTGTGAATTAATTTAATTTGTACTTTCGCATAGCAGACAGAATACTTTTCTACAAGAACTAGTGAAAAATCATCGAACACACACTGCAACAAATAAACTGTTGTTTTAACAGTACAATACTGACAGCCGAGGTTCTAATTTAAAATTGTGAAATGCACAGTAATAAACTGTAAAACTAGCAATTTTACAGCTTCTTACTGTAAAAATAGCAGTTTTATAGTTTATTGCCCCAAAATTTAGCTGTATTATGCTGTAAAAACAACAGCATAGTACTTGTAGCAGAGGTTGCAGTTAAAAACTGAAATGCATAGTAATAAACTGTAAAATTAGTAATTTTACAGTTTATTGCTATGCATTTCAGTTAATTACTACGCATTACATTCAGTTTATTACTATGCATTAGTTTTATAGCAATAAACTGTAAAATTAGTAATTTTACAGTTTATTGCTATGCATTTCAGTTAATTACTATGCATTACATTCACAGTTTATTACTATGCATTAGTTTTATAGCAATAAACTGTAAAATTAGTAATTTTACAGTTTATTGCTATGCATTTCAGTTAATTACTATGCATTACATTCACAGTTTATTACTATGCATTAGTTTTATAGCAATAAACTGTAAAATTAGTAATTTTACAGTTTATTGCTATGCATTTCAGTTAATTACTATGCATTACATTCACAGTTTATTACTATGCATTAGTTTTATAGCAATAAACTGTAAAATTAGTAATTTTACAGTTTATTGCTATGCATTTCAGTTAATTACTATGCATTACATTCACAGTTTATTACTATGCATTAGTTTTATAGCAATAAACTGTAAAATTAGTAATTTTACAGTTTATTGATATAAAACTAGCAATTTTACAGTTAATTCTTGTAAAATCAGCAATTTTTACAGTTTATTTCTGTAAAATTAGCTGTATTATACTGTAAATACAACATTCATTTTTTACAGTGCACAAAAAAACAAGGAAATAAATAAAAAATAATAAATACGCTTTAAACTCTGGCATAATTAAAAAAGATTGTTTCTCATAAAACTATTTTTCTTTCATAAATATATCAAAAAATAAACTTGCTTACTTTGAAAAAAAAAAAATCCGAAGCATTCTCAAGCATTTCGAGTCATTTTCTAAAAACAGAAGATGACAACTGATGGTGGGTCATTCCATAGAAATGTCAACCTCAGCCTAAAAAATAAAAGTACCTTAAAGACTCAACTGTGACCTATAATTTTATTCAACATACTTTCTAGTATATGAATCTAGCAAAAATTTTGAAAAATCTTTTTTGGTGTTTATGTTGGAGCTCTGTAAGTACATGGCTGCAGAAAAGTCTTAGTAAACGCTAAAAACATTAGTCATTGTTTTTGTGCATAATGTTAAAATTTCTGTGAATTTTTAAAAGAACTGCGTTTCTTATGAAAGTTTGGAGTTATATCTGATTGAATTAACAGGTTTTTTCATTCAGTTTATAAGGTAAGCATTTTAATTATCTTCATTATTTCACTTTCTTATTTTATGTTACGTTAGTCACAAAAATACAATGTTTTCTATTTTAAAACTGAACTAAAAATAATTAAACACCATAGCTCTTTATTTTCTTATGTCTATATCATATCTACTCGAAAATCCTAAAATATTAATTTTAGATATATTTAATAGAAAAATATTAGTGTGACTAACGTAACATTTTAGGTGTGAGACTAGCGTAACAGTTTGAATGTGACTATCGTAACAGTTTGAATGTGACTATGGTAACAATTAAAAAAAGATTAATGTAGCTTAAAGCTTAACTATTTTAGTGTTTATTTAAAGTTCCAATTAAGAGTAAATAAATATATAAAACTAATTTGAAATATTTGAGGCAAAATAGCTCCTTTGACTGCTTCAGAACGGAAAAAAAGAAGTCGGACGAATCAGAGCCTCTATAAAATTCAGATGAAAGAGAAATGTCAAAAACATTGATGCGTTCTTTACGAAAAAAAAAACAGAATTTCGGGCTTCAAGTTAAAAGAGGAAGAAAGAGAAGCCTCAAAATAATTAATAAGTAAGATGCTTGCAAAGATACAAACTACTATTTCCTCCATATCTGCAGAATCTCCTTTTCTCACAAGGCAAGCACAGGAAAAGGCAACGAAGAAATATAAAAAAAAAACTTTAGCCAACAGTCCCTGAAAGAAAGTTATACCTATCCAAAAGCTGGCATCAAGTATAGCAGTTAATACACGAAATCCTAAATCCCATAGACAATCATTAAGTTTGTCGGATAATACAAAATAATAAGTCCTCTAATTTTATAATAATGTGATAATTTCGCGATTTTTTTCCACAAGAAAGATGTTAAATATGTAAAGAACTTTGTTGCCAACAAGAGAAAGAAGCTACAAAAGGGTTTGCCTATGTATAACTTAGAAGAAATCCATCAACTTTATAAAAAAAATTAATAAGAATGAAGAAACTGGTTTTGAAAAAATTGCGAGTTAACTCTAGGAAGTTATAACATTGGGCTCAAAAGATCAAAGATGACAGAAACAGGTCAAAGATTTGAATGGCCCAAACCAGATAATATTCAGTTTGCAAAAGCTAAATTTTGTTTGACAGATTCAATTAAGTTAAAAGGGAGCCTTCCATTTACAATTTCTCACCTCAGAATAAATAAATAAAAAAATACATAAAATAAAAAAATGATAATAATAAATATATAAATAAATAAAAATATGCAACATAATAAGGTTAAAAAAAGGAAAAATTAATGTAATTATCAATAATATTAGCCATAATAAATTTTATTTAAGAAATCTATTGGTTGTTATTCGATGGTTACGTTAGTCACGTTACGTTAGTCACACTCCATTTTCAGCAAAAGTAACACTTAAGACTAAAAAAATTCAAAATTTAATAAATGTAATATATATTTTTAAAAGCTAACATTCCATATTTTTCAAATATATCAGCCAATTTTTAACACTTGCTTAAATTTCAGAAATTTTTGCCTTATAACATGAATATTATTTTTCAAGGTTGCAAAAATGTTACGTTAGTCACACTGCTATTTTGGCTGAAAAAATATCTGTTGTCAGTAATTTTATTTTAAATTCTTGGCAGAAATAATACATGTACACCATCTACATTGCAAATCCACCAACACAGCGAAAAATTATTTTTTATCATTTAAGTTACAGGTAAAATGAGTTATAAAATCAGCTCTGAATGTTACGTTAGTCACGATGGAATGACCCTGGTGAAAAATTTATTAGACTTCTTAATAACCTACACAAAAGTGTATTTTTGATCATATTCCTCTAGATTACAGAATTGAACGAGAAGTGTATACTTTAGAGAAGTCACTTTAATTGCAAGTGCAGCTAATTCTCCGTCGCGGTGAAAAATCTCGTAGTATAATTATAGTGGTGCCTGTCCGCCCCACAAATCAACAAGCAACAAAAATTGCTGTTTCCTTAGGTTTTAAGCAGTCTTTTAGAAAGTAGGTTGAAAGTTTCGTCGTCTTCGACATTATTGTGCTGCGCTGAATAATGACTCGCACTTTTTAAATTTAAGGACCAAAACTACGAGTAGCTTTTTGTAAAGTCACTGTAAAGGTGAATGTTGGTTTTACAGTATAATACACCTAATTTTATAGTAATAAACTGTGTAAAAATTGCTAATTTTACAGTAATAAACTCTGCAAAATTTCTACTTTTAAGGTACTTTACACTGAAGTGACAAAAGTCATGGGATACCTCTTAATATCGTGTCGGCCCTCCTTTTGCCCGGCGAAGTGCAACAACTCGACGTGGCATGGACTCAACAAGTCGTTGGAAGTCTTCTGCAGGAATATTGAGCCATGCTGTCTCGATAGACGTCCATAATTGTGAAAGCGTTGATGGGGCAGGATTTTGGGCACGAACAGACCTCTCGATGGTGTCCCATAAATGCTCAATGGGATTCATGTCGGGCGATTTAGGTGGCCAAATCATTCGTTGGAATTGTCCAGAATTTTCTTCAAACCAATTGCGAACAGTTGTGGCCCGGTGACATGGCGTATTGTCATCCATAAAAATCCCATCGTTGTTTGGGTACATGAAGTCCATGAATGGCTGCAAGTGATCTCCAAGTAGCTGCACATAAGCATTTCCAGTCAATGTTCGGTCCAGTCGCACTAGAGGACCAAGTCCATGCCATGAAAAAACAGCCCACACCATTACGGAGCCACCACCAGCTTGAACAGTGCCTTGCTGACAGTTTGGGTCCATGGCTTCGTGGGGTCTGCGCCACACTCGAACCCTACCATCGGCTCTTACCAGCTGAAATCGTGACTCATCGGACCAGGCCACGGTTTTCCATTCATCTAGGGACCAACCGATATGCTCACGTGCCCACGAGAGTCGCTGCAAGCGATGTCGTTCTGTCAGTAAAGGCACTCGAGTCGGTCTTCTGCTGGAATAGCCCAAGAAATCCAAATTTCTCCGCACAGTTCTAGCAGACACGTCCATTGTACGTCCCACATTGATTTCTACGGTGATTTGACGCAGTGTTGCTTGTCTGTTAGAATTTACGACTCTTTGCAGACGTCGCCGGTCTCGATCTTTAAGTGCAGGCGGTCGACCACTGCGCTGTCCATGGTGGGATGTTATGCCTGAAATTTCATACTCTCGGCACACTCTTGACACAGTGGATCTGGGAATGTTGAATTCTCTAACGATTTCCGAAATGGCATGACCCATGCGTATAGCTCCAACTAACATTCCGCGTTCAAAGTCTGTTAATTTCACGTCGTGCGGTCATCATCACGTTAAAACCTCTTCACATGAATAACTTGAACAGAAATGAAAGCTCTGTAAAAGCACTGCGCATTTATACCTGTTCTATGCGATGCTACTGCCATCTGAAAATTTGCATATTGCTATCCCATGACTTTTGTCACTTCAGTGTATTACAGTGCATTTTACTGTCTTAAACTTGAACCTCTGCTGCCAGTATTATACTGTTGTTTTTACAGTATAATACAGCTAAATTTTACAGCAATAAACTGTAAAATTTCTAACTTTACAGTAAGAAACTGTAAAATTGCTAGTTTTACAGTTTATTATTGTGCATTTTACAGCTTTGAATTGGAACCTCGGCTTCCAGTATGATACTGTAAACACAACAGTTCACTTTTTGCAGTGAACTTACCGCGCCTTTGAGAATTTATTTAAAAGGCTGATAATTTCATTTTCTTTGTTTAGAGATAACAAAATGAAACACTTCAATTACTCTATTTTTGCAATATTGGACACTGCGCGCTGCAGGGCCGAATTTAGCTTCATGCCGCCCCTAGGCAGATTTAAAATCTGCCACCCCCACCCCATCCTTAAGGAAGAAATAAAATCCCTTAACTCGAAAAACGCAACTGAAGCCTCTAAAGAAGTAGTATTCTCAAAACTAAAATTGTTCATCTTCTGAGGAAATGATGACGTTTCATATTATTTAAATTCGTACGTTTTTCACTGTGCCCGTAGGCTTTTTACTGTTCTAGGGTAGGAAACAATTCACACGGTTCCAATTTAAATAATATTTAGAGTATAAATAGTATACATATTTATCTACATCAATTAAATTATTATTAAAACTTTCTCTGAGTCCTATATAGTTTTCTAAAACTTGTTCCATTTCATTGTCTGAATTCTTAAAACGGTTCCTTATAATGACAACGCAGATGAATTATTATAAAATGTTATAAACATGAGTTAGACCTAAACAGTCAAAATATAATGGCATAAAATGGGGAAAAGCAAAAAAAGCCGTAACTGAGACTTATTTTGATCTTGACTTTCAGAGTAAACTGTCTTCTTTGAACTGTTTCTGTGTTCGCCATCTTTCAAACAAAAGGACATTTTGATAAAAACGATTCATTCCGAACAACTTATATTTAATCGTTAGGTTATTTTGATGAAAACCATGTTTAGCAATCAAATATTTAGCATTTTTCACTGAACACCTAAAAAAAAAAAACTAAACTCAATGACTCTCGGCCCATGGGTCAAGTCTTTCTGTGTCCATCTCGGTTTCCGTGACCGAGGGCTTTGGGTTACAGGACGCATGTTCCGGATTGAAAATTAGCCAAATGCGAAATCCCAGGATTAAGTTCACAAGCACGCTTGTTACTCATATAGCTGAATCTTAGCCCAGCACTGAACTTCAATGTTTTGCGCTTTGACCTTTTTGTCACAGCTGTCATCTTTATTGAAGTAGAATTTTTATCCTGTTAAATTTCTTTTCTTTGTGAATCTATGATTTGAATAGTTTTCGATATGTCAAACGTTCCCTAGAGTGAGTTGCTTACCACTCCTCACTTTTTGATGGCATTTTATTTGTAAAATATTATGGAATTGCATATAAAATGGTCAAAGTTTTCATTTTTGGAAACTGCCAATTCTAAAAATATGTATTACGACGTTTAATAAATTTTTTGAAGACTTTTTTATTCTTCGGTTTTTAATTTATTATGTTCCCTTCATTAAGAACCATTCAGATTTTTTGCTCGTTACTCATATTTGTTTGCCTCCAAAACTCAATATTAACAGAAAACAGTTTTTAAATACAATAATAATGTGTAAGAAAGAAAATACGCGTCTATCACTCAAGAAACTATAATTGAATAAACTTTAGTCCGCAATTAGACCTGTTTTTCTACAACCGAGGCCCGCTTTTCTATTTCACAACTAATGTTTTCCTCTAATGATTGACACGGGTGAAAAATATTTTATTTTCATAACGTATGTAAGTAAACATTTTTAAATAACAAAAATAGGATGTCGTATCGAAAATGAAAGAAGTCTAATATTTTTCTTTCAAGAATAACAATAAAAAAAACATCGTTAAAGCAAAACGGCCGTCCCTGAAAATATGCCGCCCTAGGCAGCTGCCTCGTCTGCCTATTGGGAAATTAGGCCCTGCGCATTACTGAATAATTTATTTTTAAGCCACCTTAATTTCTAGTCAGGCATTTAAGTTTTAATTAAATACTTTTGATGGTATTATTGAATGTTGCAGAGGATCCTTTTACCAGAATTTCAGAAGCGGAAAAAATTTTTCTCTTAATTTTCCAAATTGAAGAAGGAAAAATTTGTGATGCAAAAAATTATACCCTGTGTAAAGAGAGCTGGCGGCTCTAAGAAAATTAATTTCGCTCTCTCCACACTTTTCCTCTGATGGTTGTCATAGTTACGGCGCTATAGACTTTTTCCCCACTTAGCTTTTGCAACAATGATTAAATGCAAACGGTTAAAATTGCCTTGTGCGTAAACTATTATTCTATTGAAAAATCAACGTTAATAAAGCACAACATTTTCTTAGAAATGTTTGTTGTATTAATGTATGAATAGATTTGTTAGAAAACGTGGAGATATAACTGAGACATGAAGATATAAATAAAAGCGTAAGCCTAATTCGATAAACATGAAATGCCCCAACAGCAGTGCATAAAAAAAACAGTGGAGCTGTTTTCTTTTGTACGGTTTTCATGAAGAAGACGCAACATTTCTAAACTTAATACGCCTATTTTAAAGTAACCGAGTAAAAATACTGGGCAAGTGTCCCACTTACCCTTTACATGTGGCTTTAAAGAAAGAAAACTTCTTAAAAATAGCCCTCATCATGTAGGTCAAGCGGATTGGTCAAAAAACATTTTAGCTGGTAGGTGTAACAATTGCGCTGTTAACAGTCTCTGTCGCAGTGGATCAGATATAACACAGTCAGCAGTCTAAGTAGCTCTAAGAATGTAGAAATCATATATTCAGCGCATATGTCAGTGTGGGCATGAATCTACAATTATTTAAGTTTAACTTCTTTTTGCTACATTTCGGCTTCGGGGATAAGGTCTTGAAGTCATTGAAGCAGTTGTCGCTTATCCCTCAAAAAAGGCAATATAGTCTGGATTGTTGTCCACTTTGAGTAAATGCAAACTACAGTGTTTGGTCAAAAATGCTGGTCATCGATCCTTCCAGTGATGGTGAGTATCGCACAAATGTATAGACGGAGAAGTAATAAATTTATTGCAGCAGCTGTTGTTAGTGCCACACAACCATAACACTTACACCTTTGAATGCGAAAAGTTTGCGACGGCAAATGTTAGGTTATGCCTAATAGATTATATTATAACGTAACTACAAGAAGTCTTATGCTATATTTGAAACAGATGGAAGGTTTGAAATATGTTTCACTCAGTTTTATCACTTGCGTGACTTCATCTAACCTATTTCAATGAGTATTAGTACATATGATGAAACACAATCTCACCCGTTCTGGGACATAGGAAGGAACCCGGGTGGCAACTTCTCGGGGTGTCAAAGTCACCTTATTTCCGTTTTTTTTTTTTCTTCATTGAAACCCCATAAAAAGACGAAGGAAGATGGCTATAAGAGTGATAGTTTCCCGGCTCGGAAAAGTCGTAGATCTGTGGCACTGCCATTTGTCATTCACTCACTCTTTCCACGGCAAAGTGACAGTCTGAAGCGAAGTCTGCTTAGACAGTCTATCAAGCAGCATACAAAAACTACACATTTTTTCCTCCTTAACCCTTTAAGCGCTCAATTATTTTACCGGAAATGCTTCCAAAAAAGGCATATTTTTTTTATTGCAAAAAGTTAAGTACCATACTTAACAGAATAAGAATATTAAGAATTTTTTTTTCATTTTCAATGCTTTTACAACATTTTTTACTTTATAATTTTGGTCACAAAACCCCCGAAATGTTTGCTTTTTTCAAATACATCCTGCATGCAGTAAAGAATGGTTTACAAATTATGCAAAAATTTCTCTTACACTTACTGTGAATTTTGAGGTTTACAATTTTCCAAACAGTTCGGGCAAACCAGAAAAGGAAATCTGAAAATATCGATGCCCGTACGCCGTACGGGCAAACCAGATGAGGCCAATTTCGGGTTGCACGTACACTGTACGGGCAGACAGCTTAAAGGGTTAATCTGTGGTGACTCACAGCTATAAGTTGCTTTTAAAACATCGGAGAACAGTTAAACAATTATCGTTGCAAAATTGGCCTTAGTCAGTAACAAACATACACTGCAAAAAATGAACTGTTGTTTTTACAGCATAATACTGGCAGAAGAGGTTCCAATTTAAAACTAAAATGCACAGTAATAAACTGTAAAACTAGCACTTTTAGTTTCTTACTGTAAAGTTAGAAATTTCACAGTTTATTGCCGTAAGATTTAGTTGTACTATAGTGTAAAAACAACAGCTGGTAAAACACACTGGCAGCAGAGGTTCCTGTTTAAAACTGTAAAATGCACGGTAATAAACTGTAAAATTAATTTTACAGTTTACTGCTGTAAAATTAGCAATTTTACAGTTTAATACTGTAAAATCAGCAATATTTGCAGTTTATTACTATAAAATTGGCTGCATAATATTGTAAAAACAACATTCATTTTTTACAGTGTGCAAACAAACATAGTCACTCAGTTACCTTTCCAAAAGAGGGCTATTTACATTTATTAAATGTCTGTATTCAAAATCGGATTAATTTTACTTTTTTTCTGAATTGCCTGTTTCTGTGATCATATAATTTTCGAAAGGACCCCTTTGCTCCCTCCCCCCCGTTCCCCCAACAAATCCACTATAGTTCGAATACCTGCAGAATATATGTTCACTCCCCCTGCGTAGGGGCCAGCGGTCGACCCCTCACAGGCACCATTTTAGAGCTCTGTGCTCTTAGTAGCTTCATCCGGAGATTTCCAGAGCATCCCCGTTTCCCGGCGTCGAAAAAACAACAGCGGAGCAGCGCCAGCTCGTGTTCCGTAACCGGGGGAAAACAAAAAGGACGAGATTTCGCAGAGTGAGCTCCGAAAATATTCATTTAGTGGAGGCCCTGCGTGCCTCGCTTTCCCGCATCGGCTCGTGCACGCAACCCACAGACATATATATATATATATATACATATACATATATAAATATATACACTCACACTCGGCGTAGAGACACAACACGAGTTAGGAATTAGGCGAGGGAACGCAGAAGAATGTTCGGCCGAAGAATAATATGAATAGCTAAGGAGGCAGCGTAAAAAAGCCGGCTAATATTTGCATTAAAATGCAAATGAAGATTTTTGAAGGTGCTCGATACTCCCTTAATTCCGGGACCGCTTTTTAGGAGGTATCGGCGAATTAACATATTCTCGCTCAAATCGCTTTTTGAAAGGGGGAGGGGGCGGAGGCGCTTAATCTCTTCTTCTCGCCGGCGAAAGCACTTAGGGCGAGACGGGGATGTTTAGCGGGATTGACAGCTCGCCGCTTAAACGATTGAGGAGATTTCATTTCGGGCGGCTTAGAGCGGCAGCGAGTTTTATTTAAAATGAGTGGATCATTTGAGTGATCGGCTTTTTATCTGTCGCCGCTCGATCCCCGGACGTTGTAACGACGCGCTGAGTTCGGGGTTTTAACCACACCGAACACTAGGTGTGGTGAGGTACGGTGACACCCTAGTTGAAATTGGGACTCTGCACGGAAGCATGGCAGGATGTCTTTTCTTAAAAGACGAGAAAACACATGTAGGGGAACCCGGAGCAAGATGAAGAATATAGTATTTAAATTCATAGACCATAAGTTATAGTTCTAGGGGGCCACGTGGGCCTAGAGGTAGAGTACTCTCCTCGTAAGCAAGTGGTCGCGGGTTCGAATCCCGCCTAACCCATGGATGTTATTTCTTCCTCTCTGTGCCGTAAATCTGTCCTGTGTTTGTCAGGAGGCAAAGCTCATTAGTACATAGTCCTCATGTATGTTGAAGCTGATGATGGCTTCTGAAAAAAAAAAAAAAAAGGTTATAGCTCTACTTATAGATTGGTTAGAACACCAGTGTGAGAGACTAGCTGACCAAAAGAAAATATTGGTAGAGAGGTTCGTTTTTTTTTTTTGATAAAACAATAATTGTTTGAAGATCTTGCGAATCTAATACTTGTTAATGGTATAATAAGGTCTTACAACAAAATAAAAAAAGGAAAATATTGTTTTCGTAAATTGTTTTTCATAATGTCGGTGGATCAGGAGAAGATCAAGCACCATACCGAAAATCGGTGTCAGCAAGTGATAATGCGTTATCTTTTCACCTCCCTCGATTCATGTCTGCAATTTGTCGACACAAAAGATTTATTTATCTTTTTTTTGCAAACATGAACTCTTCAAAAAAACTTTGTTTGCCTTTTTTATGGATATTTTTATAGTCCCAATTGTCCCTTAAAATGCCTCAGATTGCAAAATTATATATGTGCATCTTAAAATTTAACCCCCGACTTAAAGTTTTTCTTTAAGCAGAAATATAAGTCTCAAGCCAGTTTTTCGAGAAAGCTTTTATACATTTGTCATTTAATGTAAATTCGCTAGCTTAGATTTTCACTATACGCCATTGCTTTTGCACTTTAGAACAACTTAAATGTTCGTTCTGACGTAAATAATTAGTTGCTCATGGTTGTTGTACGGATTTCGTTTTTACGAAGACATATTTTTTTTTTTTATTTTTTGCTTTTTTTTTGTAGTTGGTGGTTTTTTTTTTTTTTTTTTTTTTTTTTTTTTTTTTTTTTTTTTTTTTTGTGGTGTGGGGGGGGGGGGTCCACCAGGAATTATCACCCTGGTTGACACTCTTTCTCGCTACGTCACTGGCTAAACCAATGACTTTTTCAAGTGAAAGTTCATGCATTTTACTGCTGCCTCTCTATGTCCACCAAAATGCGGAGGAGCTGGTAGAATAAAATGAAATTCACTATGTGATTGTAATAAATAAAAAGCAATTTCTTCATTTTCATTTAAAAATGGTGAAAACTTCTAAATAGCCTTGCTAATTAGAAGCTATTTAGCTCCAGCCAAAGTCCGCCTATTGTCACAGAATATATGCTCCTTTACGTAAAGAAAATCTTCGTGATGCCTCCATGCCACTACCTGTGGACAAATCACTTACTGCTTCTAAGTGAACGGCGTCTGTTGCAAAACACTGAAGAAATGCAACATATCCCTTTTTAGTTTTTGATAATCTTCTCAAATTAAATTTTCAACTAAAAAGACCTGTGCATAATCTAATTGAATGTTCGAAAATGGTCGTGCAGGTGCAACAATTGATTTTGGCAAATTTCCCATGACTTGACTAGCTTTTGCTTGCCTATACTGTGTGCAAGTAATGCATTTGTTTATAATTTTCTAGACGAGTATTCTGCAATTAATTATCTAAAATCGTTGCCTCCCCCCCCCCCCCCCATCTTGGAGTCACTGGCACCAAAAATTTATTCAGCTCTCATATTCTCTAGGGCCCACCAGTAGATCAATTTTTGTTTGATTCCGTTCATTACTTCACGAAATATAACGGTCATGAGTAGAAAGAAAAAACGCTCGCGATTTCTCCACCCCCCACCCCCTTGAGACAGTGCCATCAAAATTGAATCAGGTCCTGTACCCTCCAGGGTCTACACGTGGACTTTTTTTTTTCTTCTGAAACTATTACTACTTGAAATATTGCAGTCACTCCTAAGGGAGAAAACGTTTGGTTATTCCACCCACATTGGAAGAATTCGGGCTAAAAACTAATTGCTTGCCTATACTGTATGCAAGTAATGCATTTGTTTATAATTTTCTAGACGAGTATTTTGCAATTAATTAACCAATATCGTTGCCCCCCTCCCCCCCATCTTGGAGTCACTGGCACCAAAAATTTATTCAGCTCTCATATCCTCTAGGGTCCACCTGTAGATCAATTTTTGTTTGATTCCGTTCATTACTTCACGAAATATAACAGTCACGAGCAGAAAGAAAAAACGTTCGCGATTTCTCAACACCCCCCCCCCCCTTGAGACAGTGCCATCAAAATTGAATCATGTCCTGTACCTTGTAGGGTCTACACGTTTTTTTTTTTCTTCTAAAACTGTCAATTACTACTTTAAATATTGCAGTCACTCCTAACGGAGAAAACGTTTGGTTATTCCACCCACATTGGAAGAATTTGGGCTAAAAACTAATGGGCACCAATTCATACAAAGGTACAAATGTCTACCAAATTTTGTTCTATTTCATGCAGTTATTTTTTCGTTAGAGTGGCTGAAAAATAAATAAATAAATAAATAAAACGGCCCACGCATATACAGAGAAAGAGAGAATAGAGGGACCGACAGACATTTTCCAAAAGTGGTCAAAATGGACGCAGCATACCTCTACGGCCAAATTCGGTAAAAATTCGAAAATTTTCAAGCATCTAACACTTCCTTCAAAACAATAGGTATAGACATTTATGAACTATAGCAATGTTTGTGCTTCTTCTGGATGTGCTTATTAGGGTGGGGCGAAGAATAAAAAGTTTTTGAGATCAACTTCTAATAGTTGCCAAAAGTTGTCTTTGGTGATAGTTAGCTTTTGTGCAAAATTTGAGAAAAATCGGTTAATATCTTCAGGGGGCGCTGCGATCGCAAAGTTTTATCATAGCTTTTATCGGTATTTCATGGTTAAAATATGAAAAACAATGCCGTTAGCTAATCTCATCGCATTTTTTTTACTCATAAGATATATTCATGCATTCAAAGCATATGAAATAACTTACAAAAAATTATTTTATGTGATATATTTATATTTCAAGCATTTAAAAAGAAACAAAAACGTGAAACAAAAGTGATTTTTTTGAAATATAAATATATCATATAAAATAATGTTTGTGAGTCATTTCATATGCTTTTAATGCATGAAAACATCTTTTGAGTAAAAAAAACGCAAAGAGACTAGCTAAAGGCATTTTTTTGATATTTTAACCATAAAATCCATAACAAAGCTATGGTAAAACTTTGCGATCGCAGCGCCCCCTGAAGATATTTACCGATTTTTCTCAAATTTTGCGCAAAAGCTAACTATTACCAAAGACAACTTTTGGCAACTATTAGAAGTTGATCTGAAAAACTTTTTATTTTTCGCCCCACCCTAGTGCTTATGTCCAGTTGTTAAATATAAATAAAGAATAAAATGCTCTCGTGAAAGAAAAATTTTTGTAAACAAAAAAATCGTCTGCCAAAAAAATTCATAAATAAAAATAATAATAAAAAATTAAACAACAAAAAAAAAAAAAAAAGAAAAAAAATCGTCTGCCCAGTCAGTCATTTTTTTCTGAACCTGCATTTCCGCCATGCTTGCGGAGTCGGAATCAGAGTCCTCACAGAAGATTTTTCAGAAAAGTACTTCACATACATTTTTTATCAAAACCGTTTTCTTACAAAGTTAGTTTGAAGAAAATCCGCCTTTAAGTTCAGAATCAACATTCAATTTAAATTTCCCAATAGGCGCTCATGTTAAAATTTTTTCTGAACGGTTCATCATTGAACAAAAAATGGTTCAAATTGAAAAGTGAAATATGGGAATGAGTCTCTCCGAGATCTTTCGAACAAAAAAGGTTTATTCAATTCGGACGGTTCACTAAAAAATTATTAAGTGGAGAAAGGTTGCTTGAACGGTTCAATGTTGAACGAAAAAATGTTCAAATTCAAAAATTTAAATACGGTAATGAAGTATCCTTGCCGAGATCTTTCGAAAAAAAAAAGTTTGTTTAAATCGGACTGTTCACTCAAAAGTTATTAGGGATGAGAGCTTGTTTGAACGGTTCAATGTTGAACGAAAAATTGTTCAAATCGAAAATTTAAAAACGGGAATAAAGTATTCTTGATAAGATCTTTCGAACAAAAAAAAGTTTATTCAATTCGGACGGTTTTTTTAAAAGTTATTAGGTGGGGAAAGGTTGCTGAACCAAAAATGTTTAAATTTAAAATTTAAATACGGTAATAAGGTATCCTTGCCGAGATGCTTCAAACAAAAAAAATTGTTTAAATCGGACTGTTCACTCAAAAGTTATTAGGGGTGACAGCTTGTTTGAACGGTTCAATGTTGAACGAAAAATTGTTCAAATCGAAAAT
>JAXGGA010014477.1:0-31995 GCA_038373865.1 Uloborus plumipes
ATGTTTTTTAATTTGAACTTAACAAAATGAACTCTGGGGCATAAATTTATTAAACAGTTTAAACTTACGTTGGTTTTTACGCGAAATTTTCTGAACATCAAGCTTGATATCTTGAGAAATCATTATTACAGATCTAAGATATTTTAGATTTTAGGAATACTTTTTTAAATTTACTTTTTAAGAAAAGTACTACAATAATTTCTACTTAGTTATTTTTTTACAATGAACTTGGAACAATTATATCCAAAATCTGTTTAGAATATCACAACAATTACTCGGTCGCCTATAAAACGTTTATCTATTCAAGTAACAATTCTATCCTACTGCCGTCATAATTTAAAAAGCCTGAAAAATTCAAATTCTGCTGCAATTCACTTTTAAGGATTTCTTGTTACTTGTTCAAAGATATAATTATCGATGAAATTTAAAATGTTGTACCTGCAGGTTCCCACTTATGAGATAAACCTATTTCTAAAATGTAAGAGCATTTATGAAGGTTAAAAAATGTATGTCTTCTAGTTTTCCCCAACAATTTTCCCTCGGAGATAAGGCTTTCCTACTTATGACGGCAGTCTAATAGATTCCCTAGATCTAACTATGAAGTTTATTTTAGAATTTGTTTTGTTTTAGTTTCTACAAAATTTTGACATCCAGCACGTTTGAAATTTTCCCCTGAAAAACTGCATACATTTAACCTGTTTACAAATTTATACTTTTTTTATACCCAAAAAATGTGGCTGTTATTCAATTTTATTAAATTCTAGTCTAAATATATGTGCTGCTTTTCTAAAATAAAAGTTTGAGAAATTGTGCTCTGAGCGTGTTCAGATACCTTAATAGAAAGTGATATAAAACTAAGAGAGAAGGTGGGCAGAGGTGGATACAGAAATAGATTCGGGGGTGGGGCTGAAGAGTAAAAAGGCCCCCACCCATCAAAATTTTTAGTTGAAAAAAAAGGTCTCATAAGGCTACTTTAAAATGTTTCAAGAGCCCTTAAAGCCAAATTATCTACTTCAAAGTAGTGTTACGTATAAATTTACTTCGAATGTGGGTCTAAAATATATTTTTTAGCCTACTTTCCCGTTAAAAATAAAAGAAAGACGAAAAAAGCGTTAAACGTGACTTAATGCATCTAAAAAATATCGCAAAGTCCAAAAATAAAAAAGAAACAAAAAAGTAAAATAAATATTGAAAAATTAAAAATTGGAAAGTAGGGTATTAAGATGGAGAATTTGTGTGTCTGTCGGTCTGTCTGTCCCCCCCCCCCCCCCCCCACCTAATAACTTTTGAATGAACATTCCGATTTGAACAAGCTTTTTTTTTTGTTGGAAAGATCTCGGCGAGTACAGCTCATTCCCGTATTTGATTTTTCGATTTGAACAATTTTTGGTTCAACTTTGAGCCGTTCAAACAAGCTGTCCCGCGATACTAACTTTTTAGTGAACAGCCCGATTTGAACAAACTTTTTTTGTTTCGAAAGATCTTATCAAGAATACTTCATTCCCGTTTAACTTTCTGATTTGAACAATTTTTTGTTCAACATTAAACCGTTCAAACAAGCTGTCACCCCTAATAACTTTTGAGCTAATTGTCCGATTTAAATAAACTTTTTTTTTGTTCGAAGGATCTCAACAATTATACTTCATAACCATATTTAAGTTTTCGATTTGAACATTTTTTCGTTCAACATTGAACCGTTCAATCAACCTTTACCCACCTCATTTCTTTTAAGTGAACCATCCGAATTGAATAAACTTCATTTTGTTCAAAAGATCTCGGAGAGGCTCATTCCTATATTTCTCTTTTTGATTTGAACCATTTTTCGTTCAATGTTGAACTGTTCAGAAACAAAAATTAATATTAGGGCCTACGGGGAAATTTAAGTTGAATGTTGATCCTGAGCGTAAAGGCGGATTTCCTTCAGACTAACTTTGTAAGAAAATGGTTTTGATAAATAATGTATGTAAAGTACTTGTCTGAATAATCTTCTGTGAGGGCTCTGATTCCGACTCCGACTCCGCAAATATGGCGGAAATGCAGGCTTAGAAAAAAATTACTGACTGTGCAGACGATTTTTTGTTTATTTATTTATTCGTTTTGTTTTATTTATTTATTTATTTATTTATTTTGGCAGACGATTTTTTTTGTAACAAAAACTTTTCATTCACGAGAGCATTTTATTCTAAATTTATATTTAACAACTTGCAACGGATTAAAAATGAAATTCGAGACACTTTATTAATGAACGAGTTTTTTTTCTTTCTTTGATAAAATGTGTTTTGATGCTCTTTGTACTTTTATTTATTTATTTACTTTTTGAAAACGATTGAGGAACTTTTCTAAGGAAAAACTATAACAGTTATTTACATTCTCTAAAAGGTGCGACAAAACTTTATTTATTCGTTTGTTTACTTTTTACGTGTCTAATTCATCTGATGAGATTGGTATATTTTGCATTTAGAAATCAGCTTTAAGTGCTAAAATGATGTTTAACATAATTTTCAATCTCAGAATCAAGAGAATATTGATTAGATGCTTGAATGCCGATGTCGATGTACGGAAAAGTAGGCTCGTTTAGTTCTTGACAGAGCTTCTTGTTTAACATTATCAGCTAATTTACTTCTGAGCTTGATATAATTGCCAAAATGGTACTATAAACACGGTATTTCTTTGAAACATTGCCAAAATTGTTAAAGCAAGAGGTTATTAAAGAAAAATAATCACTCTTTTTGACTTAAGAGAAGAATTTATGAACAAAAATCGTGGTATTTTACATATGTTACTATGGCATTATTATTTTACCCTTGAATTCAAAACTCGTAATTTTTATGTATTCTTTTACACTGGCTGCCAAATGCATTATTACTCTCATAGCAAACTAAAGTGATTTTATTTTAATATGCTTTGTGTGTGTTTATTTTCTAAAAAACAGTTTTAAAATTTTACTTACATTATGAAAAAAAAAAACTATATAAACAAATAGTTTATGAAAAGGAAAAATATTGTAACGAGTCCGTAGCACCTTCAACTTTCTTAAATAATCATTCCAAACTTGAGGAAGTAACCATAAATTTATTTACAAGTATGTACACTTATTTACAATAGGAGCAGGAAACAATTGCTAAACATCCAGCAATTAGGTAGCAAACAGTACACTGTACTCTCAACAGTAACTCAGCACCACGCATTTAACGTGAACAGTAATTAAGAAATTACAAAAGCAAAACAAACATTCGCCCAAGCGAATAAAACGAGTCACCAGAAATCAAATCTGAAAACAACTAACTGTGTTCGAGGCAGTTGGACAGCTATTTATACTCGGAAGGAAATTTCTACAATATTCTAGCAAAGTCCGGAGTCTTCGATTTATTCACAAACTTAAATAACCCATTCAAGAAAATTCTAGTGATAAAAAGAAAAACCCACGGTATTACAACTCAGCGCGAAGATGTCTTCATGCTTATTAAATGTAGGGCAAGTGTAAACACTACAAAACGTTACAAGGCCGGCATACAAATGATAAAAGTGATATCTTCAGATACTTTTGCAACATGTTGCCAGATAAAACCAAAACTAGTGAAAATGATGCAAGGCAGGAAAAACAACAACTATTTACAAGATTTGTAACAATATTTTAATCTCCCTGCGAGGGCCAGCGCCCCCTTGGTCAGCCTAAAATCCACAACTGGGAGGGTTGGAGGGTGGAACCAAACATTTGAATTTGTTGTGCTTTTTTCTCACTGAAGTATGGACATTAGACTTCATACGTTCGCATTTAATTATATATATATATATATATACATATTTTTTTTTTCAATTAGTTTTGAAACGCGTCACGCAGTGAAATTTATAATTCCCAAACTGCAATTATGAATCCAGAAAGTGGAAAACGTAACTATTCAGTATCATTTTATAGTTCTTTCGAAAATTAAATGGTTCTTTAGAAACTTAGATCTATTCGCTCATTTTAATGTTTTTGAAGAAAAAGCACGCCTACTCACAATATGGCTGGAAATGTCATTGAAGTGCTTCACTGATTAAAACGTTTCCATCGCAGTCGCTGTCTCGTGGTACTTTTTAAGATTTCTAACGATACCTGTTCCTCTTCAGTGGCAGATAGAAGTTTTGCAATTTCCTCTCCTCGCTCAAAATGCTAAGCACTGCGTATAAAATATTGTATCGTTACGAAAGTTTTTAAAAGCTTCAGCTAAAAAGTTGTTTTATAATAAACATTGTTGAAAGAAACAGTTGTTGCCAAAAAAAAGAGGGATGCACAAAATGATAATATTTTCACTTTTCAAAAATGCATGCTTTTTTATCATACATTTTTGAAAAATCTGCAAACGAAAAATAGTAACAAAAAGTTGGAATTATTTTTTAAATTTCCAAGGATTTTTATCAAAGTTCTTAAAAAGCTCTAATTCATTCACCATTTAAAAGCTTTTTCAGCCACCTTCAAAAATTAGGCCGTTAGTTACCACTAATACAGCTGAATATAGCAGAAGTAATTACTGCTAAAAGTGATACATTGTAAAAAAAGATACATTGAATGTAAAAACAGTCTTGAAAACCTAAAAACGACCAACAAAGCACTCTTATTTTTCTGCATTCAGTAAATCATCACAGTTGAAAAAGGAAAACAAAATTGGGAAGGACCTGCGGATAATCCGAACCGCGGTTAATCCGGAGTGGTTCTTTGGGACTTAAATGCATATATGACACATCTTTTCGCATTTGATTGATGTTTGTATCTAAGTTAGGCTCTTTTTGCTTCCTTTTACGTAGTAAAGAAAATATTGTGATCGTGAAAAAAAATTCAATCAAATTTCGACCTAAATTTTGATTTTGCGCACCCCCGAATGAATGTTGAGTAGATTTTTCAACCTCTCAGCACGTGCATATGTACCTACCAACATATAATCAGCCAAAAAATCCCTTTCGACTACCCCCGAGTTAATTACGACGAGTTTTCTCGTGACGTCTGTAACTATGTGCGGATGTATGTCGCATAACTCAAAAACTATATGCCGTAGAAGCTTCTAGTTTGGTATGTAGGCTCTAAGGGGGTCTAGTTGTGCACCTCTCCATGTGGTTACTTTCGAATTTTCCCAAAGGAGTCTCTTATACCTTTTTGGTGGGTAAATCAGCGTTCATTTCGATGCAGACTTTCGTGATGTGAATTGGCGCCACCACTTGACGATATACCGCCAAGCTTTTGGTCGCCAAGTGTTTGACACCAGCTTGGTGTCAAATTTAATATTGCCAAGTTGGCGACAAAAAAAATTTTTTTTTTCAATTTGGGTTCAATTTGGATGATACAGGTTGGGACTCATAATGAGAGTAAATATGCGGGAATAGTTAGTATCAAAGAGTATGGACGCGACAATTGAAAAACAATTTGAAAAACCGTCATTCCGCTAATGAGTAGCGGAATGACGGTTTTTATTAATTAAAGACTTTTTCTGTACTTGCTTCTGTCATGGTTTTCACATTTTGTTTCCGGTTGCAGAGTTAAATCCAGCCGCGTGAACTTTAACGTACTTCCGCTTTATAGTGGAGCAAACGGTTTGGCTTACGTGGTTTTGAGTCGAGTACAATCATTGACAAAACTACGACTGGAAGCTTTAAATCCGACTGAAATTGTTGGAGATAAACCTTGCAATATTAAAGCAAAAGAAGAAATGAAACGAATGAGATTAGCTAACAATCAACACATTAGTCAAGTTTAAAAATTTGCTTAAGTGACTTATTAAAAAATCTGGTATGAACCCCACACTACTTCCTTTTACGTGTAAATTTCTTAGTAGATGTCTTAAGTGTTAAAATAGTGCTTGGAGTGAGCAAGATAATAATTCAAACATTTGCACCCCTATTTTGCCACGAAAAAAGCAAAAAAAAATGATTTACAATGATTAATTTTCCAAATATCGCCGATTTTAACATCATTCAATTGATCTTTCGCAAAATGTCGCCGATAGCGCCAAATTGAACCCAAATTCAAAAATTTTTTTTTCACCAAATTTATCGCCAACTTGGCGATATATCACCAAGTTGGCATTAAACACTTGGCGACCAAAAGCTTGGCGATACATCGCTAAGTGGTCGCGCCAATTCATATCACTTTAGTCAGCATTGAATTTAATACTGATTTACCCCATAAAAGGGGTGAAACACCCCCTTGGGAACATGCGAATGCAACCACAAGGGGAGGTACACAACTAGACCCTACTTGGAGCCTACATGCCAAGCTAGAAGTTTTTACGGTATATAGTTTTTGAATTATACGACATACATACATACGTACATACAGACGGCACGAGAAAACTCGTCCTAATTAACTCAGTCTTCACGCAATTCTAAATAGATTTTAAAACGAAAAAACTTTGAAATAAAATATAAAAAAAAACTTTTTAAATTTAAAGACTATTTCTGTCCGCTCATTCGCACTAAAAAGTATGAAATAAACCAAGTATTCGATTTAGTGATTATAGTGCTCAGAACGTTAATGCTAAAGCAGCCAATAAAGTTTTAATTAAAAATTTGATTTAAGAAATAGGCGGTATACTGTTTATTACGAATAGCTTTTACTATACCGCCTATTTCTTAAATCAAATTTTTAATTTAAACTTTATTGGCTGCTTTAGCATTGACGTGAATATAAAAACATCAAGATGAGCTGAAATTTCTGAGCACTATAATCACTATATCGAATACTTAGTTTATTTCATACTTTTTAGTGCAAATGAGCGGACAGAAATAGTCTTTAAATTTAAAAAGTTTTTTTTATATTTTATTCAAATTGTCGTAAGTCAGTTCAGTTATATATGTTTAGGTTGTAAAATCCCGAAAAGCAGCCAGAATAGAATAAGCAGACATTTACAAATAAAATTTAGTGTATAATCGCCAAGCAAGGGTGTTGATGTGAAGGGCTATTGGCGATATTTTGCGAAAAATCCACTGAATGATATTAAAATTGACAATATTTAGAAAATGAATCATTGTAAAACTTTTTTTGCACTGATTCGTGGCAAAATAGGGGTGCAAATGTTTGAATTGCTATCTTGCTCACTCTAAGCACTATTTTAACACTTAAGGCATCTACTGAGAAATAAACAAGTAAAAAAAAGTAGTGTGGGGTCCACGCCAGATTTTTTTTTTTTTTTTTATGTTTAGCCGACTAGGAGAGAAAATGGTTCTTAACTCCGAAAGGGTTGCCGACACCTGTTCTAAGTTTTTAGCAAAAAGCATGAATAAAATTAACAATGTAATCAATCTGGCTGTTTGTTCACGTAACGTACATAAAATTTTAATCCATTTTGCCAAGCACACCAAAAATAAACATCCCAAGTGCGAACGAATCCTCCCCCGCATCCCTTCGACTGTCAATCCTCTAACTAATACGCTTCATCCCAATCCGGAGTGTTTATTTTCCGATCGAAATGCTTCCTGCATTATCTCTCGCTGCGAAATGGTACAGCGCACATATCCATCCTTGCAGCCCGCGCGTACTCTCAAGAATTGAGAGATATTTCAGAATGGTGGGCTTTGCGAGAGCATTTCGCGCGCTAGGAGGTGGTTCTCCTCCCCCCCCCCTTGCATCAGATGGAAAACAGGAATGAGATTTCTGTCTTTTGGAGAGAGACATCTGATTTTTGTTCCCGAGAGCATTTAGCTAAGTGCATGCGGCAAAAGATGTTATAAAAACGTTATTTTAACTTTTTTTCTTTCAAAGATGAACTGCTACGTTTGATAAAATACCTTTTTCAGAATAAACAAAAAACTTCAATGAGTATGAGGAAGAATCAGATTTATTTTCATAAGAAAAATTATGCGTGATTTTTTCTTATTTTACATTCATTATCTATTTATTTATTTATTTATTTACACTTTTATTTATTTTATTAATTTCTATTTATTTTTATCTTATTTATTTTTATTGAAAGTTTATTAAAGAGAATCCGGGAACATAGAAATCCAATTTCAAAATTCAATAAACTTCATTTTGTGAATCAAATGTTAGCTGTTGTTTTAATGATGTAGGTATAAGTTTAAAACTTCGGTATAGGGTTAGTTCGGGTAAGTAGCCACCCCCCTTAAAACTGAAATGCGCATATGGTTTTTATACTTTTTTGTACTGATCATGTAAAATTACATCACAGTGATTGTTTTTGCGTGTATTTGGGTTTCATGGAACTTTTTTTTGGATCATATAATTTATGTCAAAAATATTTCAAAAAAAATTTTTTTTTGCGAGTTCAAGCAACATTTTTCAAAGAAGTGTCTCAATGTAAATTTTTATTATTTTTTCCATGTTCAACAAGTTTTCTTGTAGGGTTTAACCTAAAATACACATTGCAAAAAGAATTTTTATGCAAAGTATAATTAATAAGTGTTTAAGGGAAGGGGTCCCACTTACCCAGTGGTTTTTCTCTATTAGGGTAAGTTATACTCATCACTATGGTGTAAGTGGGCCCCCTCATAATAATGATGATTTCAAAATGAAAAGTAGTTTTGATGAAACAATTCCAACGACGAAATGAAAGATAATTATGGAGACCTAGAAGAAATTGATGGTTCAGCTAAAAAAGCTGCAAAAGCTAGTAACTATGTATTTGTGAAACTTGCATCAAAGAAAACCATAAAGTATTATGAAGTTCTAATTTTAAAATATGATACAAATGAAAACAATACTGCAAAAATTTGATAGTAAGAATAGGAATAACTACACTTTTTATTGGTTTGATGTAGGTGATGTTAGAATTATAACTGAGGATGATATAATAATGTTTCTCCCTCAGAAAACTTCAAAAAGATACTGTCATTAAGTGTTTTAATTTTTTTTTTCAACCTATTATTATTTTCTATTTTTCCAAAATTGACCTTAATCGACTGCATTATGTTCATTCAACATTAATTTATATGTAAAAGCAAAAAATGCGCCTAACGGCTTTCAATGAATTTCACAGATATAATTGTTTTGTATTCCGATTTATAATTTTCTGTCATACATTTAAATGTGAGTAGATATCTCATTAATAGATACATTTACCGAAAAGATTCCCTACTAAAATTTTCCATACTTTGTCAGGTAGGACCCACAAACACCTTTCCAAAATATGCTCACTTTAAATATAATTAAATGGAGGGTGGCCCACTTACCCCTTCCTAGGGGGTAAGTGGGCCCCCACGCCATTTTGTAAAGAATAAGATAGGTAAAAATATTTAAAGCATTTTTTTAGGAAACAATGCTGAACTTGTGTTTATCAATAATGTCCAAGACAAAATAAGTCAAAAAATTTAAGCTGTTTTGCTTTAAAACTTTTGTATTTCGCTTTAAAAACGAACTGTTCTAAAAAGGGGGCCCACTTACCCTAACCAACCCTAAGCTCTTTTAAAACTACTGCTTTCTGTGAAAAAGTTTTGGTGGTAAAGTTTGCCTCTAGAACTTGAACTTCTTTATGGATATACGAGGTGTGTTCAAAAACTAACGGGAATTTCAATTTTTTGAAAAAAATATTCATTTATCCATCTACATTAATGTTGTCCCCTTCAAAGTAATCCCCCCTGGATAATATACACTTGTGCCAGCGCTTCTTCCAATCCCCGAAACGCTTATTAAATTCGATCTTTGAGATAGCCTTTAGCTCCTTCAGCGATGCACTCTTAATGTCATCTATGCTTGTAAATCGACGACTCTTTAAGGTTCTTTTTATTTTTGAGAATAAGAAGAAATCACACGGAGCCATGTCTGGCGAATAATGATGCTAAGGCATCATTACAGTATTGTTTTTGGCTAAATATTTACGAATAAGCAATGAAGTGTGTGCTGATGCATTGTCGTGGTGCAAACAGAACGACTTGTTCTTCCACAAATCTGGGCGTTTTTTTACGGATTGCTTCACGCAAACGACGTTGAACTTGTAAATAGTACTCCTTGTTAACCGCTTGGCCTTGTGGCAAGAGTTCATGATGCACTATGTCATTAAAATAAAAAAACACAGTGAGTAGAACCTTCACATTTGACCGCACTTGCCGAGCCTTTTTCTGTCTTGGCAAGCCATTGGGCTTCTACTGGGATGATTGGACCTTAGTTTCGACATCATACTCGTATACCCATGTTTCGTCACCTGTTAAAACACGTTTCAGTTCTTCTGCATCGTTGTTGACTTCATTTAGTAACTCCTGAGAAACTTCCATTCGCCGTTTTTTTTTGTTCAAAAGTCAACAATTTTGGAACAAATTTTGCTGCTACACTTTTCATACCTAAACACTTCGAAAAAATTTGATGGCATAAGCCAATAGATATTCCAACATCATCAGCAACTTCTCTGATTGTGATTCAGCGATCGTTCATAGCCATTTCGTTCACTTTTTCCACGATTTCATCGGTTGTTGATGTGCTCGAGCGTCCAGTGCGTTCGTCATCTTCAACGTCTTCGCGGCCATCTTGGAAACGCTTATACCACTTGTAAACTCTTGTTTTACTCACAGCAGAAACCCCATAGGCCTTTATCAACATTTCACAAACTTTGTTACACTTAATATCAGTTTTTACACAAAAGTTCACACATTGTTTCATTTCTTTCATCCAACAAAAATCGCCAAACCAATAAAACACCTCTAACCTTACCTGTTGCCAACGAAAAAGTAACAATGAAAACAGTTTGCATTTTTATGTTTTATTTTAAGGGTATGTCTACCAACATAACACAAAAAAAAATTGTCATTCGGACTCTCCAAACCCGAGCAATTTAAAAATTCCCGTTATTTCTTGAACACACCTCGTATAAGACGACACAAGAAAGATTTAAAGCGCAAAAAAAGAAAACACCGAGGGCTCCGGTGAAAACCGAACCCACGATTTCCAGCATTCGAAGCAAAGCCAAGAAAGTCACTCCTCCTTCTTCAAATTTAAAATAAAAATTCTACACTAGTTCCTCTATTTCAAAGATATAGCGTTTTATTTGATGTCTGATCAATTCTGTACCTCAGAACCTGAACGACGTAAGTCAAAAAATGGCAATTTTCGCATTATTGCTACATTCTGTGTAAAATCTTATTCCGCATCTACTCATAGAACGTTATTCGATAAAATAAATTAATTCACAATTATTTAGCAGCATCAAAAGAGCGCGAGTCCCTTCCTTTAAATGTATCCGACAATCGTTTTCGCCCTTCTTGAAAAGATACGAAGATAGATTTACGCTAGTTTGCTTATGTTAGTTTGTTGAATTTTCCCGACCTGACCCTGTTTCATAAGCCTATCAAATGAACTTTGTAATTAATATATTTTGAAATTTCCAACTTATACCTAAATCTATCACATAAAGCAAAAGTAAAGCGACATTTAGAGTATAGTCCATGTTTAATTGCGTTCCATCTTCTTACTACCCATTAAATACAAAGGCGTGTTGAATGCATAGCTTAAACAGCTTAAGTCTTAAAATAAAGAGTTGAGGGCAACAAATCGATTTTTAATTTCACTGTCGCTTTTATATATGTTCATTATAGTCTAAGACACATATGCAAATCCCTATTTCTGTTTTTTATTCTCATTTTCCAAAAGACTCACTCTTCTATTCAGAAAAGAAAGGTGTCAGGAGTTAATCGCATTGAAGCACTCTTGGAAAGTTTTACTTTCGATCGACTTCATTTTTTAAAAAAATTAATAAATAAAACTCTCACTCTAAAACTGCTGCTTTTCAAACGTACAGTGAAGTAACATCTACTTTCGGACAAAGTATATTAAAAATAAAAGGCTTACGAAAAGGGTTTTTCTACGATTTTTATTGCATAAGAGCTTGTGTAAAGAAAGAACTTAAACATGGAGGATTTGTAAGAAGAATAGAACAACGGTTTTGGAACAGGGTGTTAAAGAAAGATTATAATTTTAATACTTTCATTGAAAGATGTTTTTTTTTATCATTATCGTTAAAACATTTACATGCTCACTGTTGTCTGGTTAACACACATGTTAGAAAAAAAAGATTTAAAAAAAAGAAATATCTTTGTAAACGTGTTTGTTCTTTTCGTAAAATATACAATAAGAGCGGTCTCCTTGAGAAAGATTAAATTAAATGGGCATTCTTCATAAAAAGAAATTAATCGAGAAGAAAATGTAGCCATAGCACAAAAATATGGAACGATGTTGCTAGTAACATCAAAAGTTTGAAATGCAAAATCATACCAAAAAAAATTTCTAATTTAAATTGACGAACAAAAACGATTTTTTTGTAAGTGTGTGTGTCTGTGCGTGTTCCAGATCCAAAAAAATGATATTCTATTGCACCATAGATTGTTGTGTGTACCGTAGAACTCAAAGAATCCAAAATCCGACTATCAGAATCGTCGATTATCCGAACCACTTTCAAAATTTTGGTTTAAAAAATTAGAAGAAATGATTCTGTCTACTCGCACTATTATCGTTCCTCCGCAAAGCTAGTGTAGCGCAGCACCATCTCATAGTGCAATTCTAAGCTTCTAATTGTACAGCAATTACAAGCACGCTTAAGATGTAGAAATGTATCGTTTTCATCTGATTAAAAATTGTTTCTTCAAAGGTAGTTTCTTTCTCCCGTTTTCAACACACAGTAATTAAAGTAGATTACTTTATTAGAATTCAATCATCTGAGTTTCAATTATTTAAATGAGGTTCTGTCTCAATTGATTCGGAAAATTGGAGCTCTGCTGGACTACTGCAATCAGATTTTTAGTGCAATGAAAATTTAAGATATCTCTCATTTTACAATGCATACAGGGTGAGTTGATGTAAGTGCGAACCGGAGTGCAATGAAAATTTAATATATCTCTCATTTTACAATGCATATAGGGCAGGGTTGGCAAAGGGGGTTTTCTGGGCGGGTCCATCAACAAAAACCCACCCGGGTTTTTGTCAAAAGTGGGTTTTTGTTAATTTCTAAGTTATCAACAAATATAGTCAATAATAATATCTCATCTAAATTATACATAAAAAATAAGTTAGAAATCAGGTTTATTTGAGATAATTTTTCTCAGAGTAATTATTTCTTTTATAAAATAATTAATATTTCTTCAATTTTCAAGTCATCGTCCAGAAAATTTTCCTAGCTATGATACTACTTTTTGTTGCAAAATACTTATTATTGTTATTATTTATTTATTTTTTGATAGCAAATTTCAAATTTTAAAATAAATTGAAAATGCACCATTGATTAACTTCTTGTAGATGGAAAAAATTTCTTAATTAATGTTTTATGATAATTTTGATTCATAATAAAATACTGCAATTTTTATTTTTTATTCTGGAGCAAGAAAAATAAAGTTTTGCTCTTCATTTCTTCTAACCCTACTGCATTTAGTATATGATGATTTTCAAGTGCTATATTATAGAGGTACCATACCACTGACTTTAAGCACTTAACCTTTTCTTTGATTTAAAATAAACAAAGAAAATGCGTCCCCACGCAGTTTATTACTACTAAAATATTATGACAAGCATTTATTAATCTACTTATATTAAAAACTAAGTATCTTTCTATCTTTCTTTCTATCTTTCTATGTCACGCTTCTTTCTCCTGAACGCCACTGAACTGAAAGTCGAACCAGGTACCGATAGATAGGTAATTTTTCAAGCTTCATTAGTTTCAATTCATATAATTATACAATTTTAATTAGCGAAGATATTAATTAATAAGTAGTCAAATTTAAAGCGATTAAGCCTAATAAATGATTAAATATGAAATCCATTGTTGCCAAACCGTCGTTGCTATGAAACAGTAATAACAATGATAATGAGCATTTTGAATGAAGGCTTAACTAAATCAAACACGAAACTCATAAGCGAGCCACTTACGTAGAATTTTTATCGCTAGCTACTTGTAATATTTTGAAACATTCATTTGTTGAAAAGCCATCTACTTATATTAAAAACTGAGTATCTTTCTAACTATCTTTCTTTCTAACTATCTTTCTATGTCACGCTTCTTTCTCCTGAACGCCAATGACCTGAAAGTCGAACCAGGTACCGATAGATAGGTAATTTTTCAGGCTTCATTAGTTTCAATTGATATAATTATACGATTTTAATTAGCGAAGATATCAATTAATAAGTAGTCAAGTTTAAAGCGATTAAGCCTAATAAATGATTAAATATGAAATCCATTCTTGCAAACCGTCGTTGCTATGAAACAGTGGTAACAATGATAATGAGAGTTTTGAATGAAGGCTTAACTAAATCAAACACGAAACTCATAAGCGGGCCACTTACGTAGAATTTTTATCGCTAGCTACTGGTAATATTTTGAAACATTTATTTGTTGAAGAGCCATCTACTTATATTAAAAACTGAGTATCTATGTCTGCTTTTTTCCTTTGAGCGAGCTGAACTTACTGACTTTCCTCACCATCTTGAAGACGTGAAGTATCTCAATAATTCGAATGATTTTTTTTATATAGGAAAAAAGTAAAGCCGCCTTGGCGGGGAGTAGTTTCTTTAAATTTTTTTCTCACTACTTTCAGGGCACGAAGTGCCCGTGCAACGCCGGGCCACGTGCGTGGTATGTCCTGAAATCGACTGAACATTAAATTATATCAAATAATACAACTTCAGAATGAGGTAAAAGTTAGAGAGGGGGACGTTATGCATCAACATGCCGCAGGAAGCTAATCTAGCTGCCCTGGCGGCTAGTCTACTTATATTAAAAACCGAGTATCTATCTTTCTTTCTATCTTTCTTTCTATCTTTCTTTCTTTCTTTCTATCTTTCTTTCTATCTTTCTTTCTTTCTTTCTATCTTTCTTTCTAACTATCTATCTATGTCACGCTTATTTCTCCTGAACGCCAATGAACTGAAAGTCGAACCAGGTACCGATAGATAGGTAATTTTTCAGGCTTTATTAGTTTCAATTTATATAATTATACGATTTTAATTAGCGAAGATATCAATTAATAAGTAGTCAAATTTTAAGCGATTAAACCTAATAAAGGATTAAACTTCCAAGACATTTTTTCTTACCGTTGCCATTTTGAATTAAAACGTTAATAAAATTATTGAACTATTTAAAACTCCAAGATATTTATTTCTTTCCGTTGCGATTTTAAATTAAAACGTTAATTAAATTGAACTTTTTAAAATGAAAGAGTGTTATTTTTTTCCATTGTCATTTTGAATGCGTGTTATAACAAAGTTCTAACAATTGTTTTTATTCTAATTATTAATGACATATTTTTTTCTCTGGTACCATTTTGAAAATGTGTTTTAAAATAAAATTGCAATTGCTGTTTTTAGAAGGGACTTTTTTTGGCTGCGATCCAAATATTAAAACAACTTTTTTCGTTTAGAATTTTGCAATTAATTTTACAGGAAAAAAGCGGTTTGGAAATAACTGTTTTTGGAAAGGAATTTTATTTGTTATTTAGGGAGAGTGCTAAGTATGCGCTACTTGACATCGTCTTTATTTTTGAGGAAGCATGTGCAAATAATTCGATTGATTCTTTGATGCAGAAAAGCTTTTTAGCGAGCCGCTTTAGCGGGGAGTAGTTTATTAAACTTTTCCTTGATACTTTAAAGGCGAGCCGCCTTGGCGGCGAGTAGTTTATTGAAACTTTCATCGCTACTGTAAAGGCGAGCCGCCTTGACGGCGAGTAAACTGTTTAAACTTTCCTCATTACTTTAAAGGCGAGCCGCCTTGGTGGCGAGTAGTTTTCTCAAACTGCCTTCACTACATTACAGCCCGTGCAACGCCGGGCCACGCAGCTAGTAAATTTATAATTATTGCAAAGTTCTAATGTTAACCTAGTTTTTTCTCAAGATTATAAAAAAAAAAAAAAATTAAGCGTCCCCATCTGAAATTAATCAGTTTTGGTTTTGAAAATAAGAATGGGGGGGGGGGAGACACTTCCCTTTTCTCAGAAACACACCTATTATTGAGATATGCCTTATAAAAAACATGCAAATGACATGACTAGATATTGAAGCAGGCTACATAATGAGAAAAGATGATTATTTCTATTAATAAACAAGTGCAAATTGTTTTAATTTTTTAATGGTATAAATTTAAGTTTTTGAAACTTTCACCCCCTAAATATTCCTGAATTTGTAGGAAAGCCCATTTGCAACAGTTCTTCTATTTCGTAAAAGACAAGTGATAAAAGTTCATAGCTGAAACCATTGTCCAGAGCTTCTTAAATATACACATTAAATATTACAATTCGGTTGATGATATTATTAATTGATATTAATAATATTAATTATTAATTGATTGACATTGATTAAATGCAATTCAGAACTTTAACTTAATAAATATATTTTTATTTGAAGGAATGCATACATTATATATCAATACCCGCATAAGAAATAAAATTTTAACATACAAAAACCCAGAAAAACCCACAAAAACCCGGGTGGGTTGGGTTTCTGTAGAAAAACCCGGGTTTTTGCCAACCCTGATATAGGGTGAGTTGATGTAAGTGCGAACTGGAATTTTCAACGATCGCATTCTGAAGGATGGTACATTGGTACATCTTGTACATCCATCAACTTTTCAAGTTTCATTTTCAGGTCCTTTAATAAGGTTTACAAGCGTAAAATATGTCACACAAACCACAAGCAGAAGTTTATGATCTGTTTTATGGCGCTTCTTCTAAAGGTCTCACTTGCCCCAAAGTGCGACCCTCGGCCGTTTTTGCCACGTATTTATATTAAAATTGAATTGGGTATCAGCGTTACACTACATATCAGCGTTACACTATATATCAGCATTACACTATATTTATGAAACTCGAATTATAGTGTCCTTAAAAAATTACTACGTATAGTTTTCGTTAATAATTTTGATCTTACACTAATTTCAACGAAAAAAAAACAAGTAAAGTAAGGAGATGAACTAAAATACTAATTTAAGGAGAAAACACTTCATTAACAAAGAAGAAAAGGAAAAGTAATAACCTGGAAAAATATTTAAAAAGAATAATTTGAAAAACCATGACACTATACATTACAACTTTTGAATGTAAAACAAAACAGATTTGTTTTTTCGTCGTTCCACAATTAACAGTAAGATATTATAGAGAATTTAAACTCGACTAATTCAATCCATTTTTTCTTCATTCATGCTACTTTTATGTAAGTATGTACATATACATCGGCGATTCTCTGTAAACTCTTAATTTTCCATGCAGAATCTGTCCGGGCGTATTTTTTGACATGTTCGTATAGTTATAATACTATTGCTCAGGAAATGAATCTATTACTTTGTTTCGAAAGAGGGCCAATTGAAATTTGTGTTTTTTCATTTTCACTTAGTTGCGCAATATTTTCAAAATAATTGGAACATAATTAGTTACGAAACTACCCATAAATTTCGACACAAATCATGGCCATAAAAATAATAGTTTTCATGATCAAACTAATTAACATAAATAAAATCACTTACCACAAGACTGCTTTTGCAACTATCAAGATAAATACTTTCATCACAAATGTGGCTCTGAAGCGAAACAAAGTGGCGTTTCAACACCGTTCTTAGTAACTTCAGCAAATTCACTGATTACGTTAAAATTTATGCCACAAAACATTTGTAAGAGTAATAGATGTTCTCTATTGCAGCTTTAAATTTTTGGTAGGGATCTGTTTGAAAAAACTCCGGACAGAACTTACATGATAATATAGTAAACTCGATTCTACCCTTTACCAACATCGTCTCCAAATCAGTATTAAGCTACGTAATTCATACACAGTAACTGCACTATCATTTTAAAAACAATCACTTCATACACACACAATTCAGAAGAAAGCACGTCAAAAAAACACAACACGTATTTTAATAAAACCCAACACATCTTCGGCTGGCCACACGCCACACTTTTCTGTTCTGTCCTGTTGCCATTGTTCGTTCAAAAATCCTTCCATGTTCCCAGACGAGCGGCCTGAGGCCCTGTTCCGCCAGCATCTTGAGATCCTTACAAATATTAAGTTTCAGAAATAGACTTTATTTCACAAAAAAATACAGTTGCATTTTTCTATTTTTAGACATTAATTGCCAAATTTATGTAGTGTTAATAGGTTTTTTGAAATATTACCTTTAAGTGTTAGACTATAGGATTGGGACGGCCAGCGCAGTGTGTTTTTAGGACTTAGATAATTTCTAGAAAAAAAAATTAAATTGTTTTCGCTCAAAATACAATTGGGCTGCAAAATATTAATGCTTTATTTGAATTAAGAGAGATAATTTCTTTATTACGCTTTGTTTAAATACTCGATTTGGACAGATTACGAGTTTACAAAGAAACGCAAACATAAATCTGAGGGGCATACGAATATTAAACTCGCGCGGTTTTAACTTAAGTAAATAATTATGAAAGATATATATATATATATATACACATATATATATACACACACACACATATATATATATATATATATATATATATATATATATATATATATATATATATATATATATATTCAATAGAATACCGTTATATGGCTCAATGCAGAAATTAAACGAAAAATGCCATTTTATGACTTACTCTAGTCTTCCGTTGACGTACAAAATAATCGTCGCTTGTTTCTTTATCGTAATTTTCCGGATACATGATTTCTTTTAAGCGGCCACTTTTAAAATTAACTAAAGCACTTTTAAAATAACTGAAAACAATATTTTTAATTTATTTATTTATTGTTTATTTTTATTTATTTATTTATTTTTTGTTTGTTTATTTATTTATTGGTTTATTTATTTATTTATTTTTTGCAATGATAAATCGCTATATGTTTTCTTTATGGCCCTTATTTGTTAGACTTCCTTTTCCAGATTGGCAATCTGTCAACGTCTAGCCCCATCAGCCTCTGTTCTTCCACCATGCAGGAGATGGTGGCGCGTACTGGCCCCATCTGTTGAGTTACCGGGAAATCAATCTGTGGCGTACGGATGTGTAACCCTCTCGAGTTTTGAACGGCGGACGACCGTGATGGTCACCCACGAATTTGTCCACTGAGCCAAAAGTACGTTAAGCTTAGGGAGAAAAGTTGCGTGCACTAAGTGCTCTCATACATACGCCGCTACACACGTATCATAATTCGTCATTGCCAAAAACTTAATTTGAATTCGAGAATTTTTTTATTTTTTTTCATATAATATTTTTGTTAAACTTCATTTACTTGAAAATAATAAGTAAAATAATAACTTGACTTTGCATTTAAATATATAAGTAAATTAAGTGTCAGCATCATTTTTTTCCATACATTTTAGAAAATATGGTAAAAACATAAGAACTGAATAAGCTTGTACAACCTCAAATGGGTTCCAATAAACAAGGTCTCGCAAAACTAATTATTAGACTGAGTAACGTACGATACCGTTAGTAATGAGAACTTAATGACAACTTTACAGTAATATTCGTTCCTTATTTTCCTTCTCAGAGACAAGCAGAGCAATGTATCTCAAATTGGAGTTCTTTTCCTTCCTATTCTCTCAGCGGATTAGAGTTCCTTTAGCCGTGATTTCAATAATGAAGATAATTTGTGTATTTAGTACTCAAACAATGATGAAGAGGTGAAATTTTAAAAGTGTGTGTTTATCGAACTTTGATAAGGTATGTATATTTCGTAAAATATCTTCTTCAAACATCAAAGTTTTTAACTTTTTACGTGATTGAAACAGTTCGTTCATGCATATACGAATAACGTGTTTTTTTTAATAAAAATATAGTGTTTTTAGGTTTTTTAAAAAATAAAAATCACAGAATGAAATTAGTGTAACTATATAAACAGTTTGCAGTTGAGGGCTTTAATGCCATTGTGATATTTTTTTGCTTTTCGTAAAATTTTCTTGCTCAAGAAACTGAGAACTGCAAGGAAAAGGAATTTTTTACGATGGTTTTTCAGCCATTCGAGCAGCCGTGACTTAGGTGCTTGAGGTTTTAATTCCTAAAATCGGATTTAAAAAGTCTATGGATAAATTAGTTGACCCTTCAAAAGGTTCTATTGAGTTAAATGGATCCTATTTTGAATAAATGTTAGCTTTAAAACATGTTGTTTTTAACTCATGTTGTGTATGTATTCATTTCTTTAATTGAAAACATGTTGTTTAAGATAAATGGTCAAATTATAGAAGACTCTAATGTTGATAAGTTTTGAAAAAAACACGCAATCTACAGTTATATAGTCTATTTTTCTATCCCTTCCGTTATATTTATTAAATTTTTATTTCTGTAGTTAGGTTTTTTAAACTGTGAACTCATTTTGCCAAAGTATGCTACAAAAATTGACAAAACATAATTTATTTTAAAAACAAATTTTTCCCTTTCCGAGAAACTGTTCACTTAAGCAACAGTTACAAAAAATAAATTATTCCAGGTAATGGTTTTTGTTTACTATTAATAATTGTATAGCTTTCTTTAACTCATAATTTTGTTACATTTGACTTACAATGAAACATATTTGTAAAGTTCTCCAAGAATTAATTATATACTGAAAGCGACGGAACTCAACAACAAAATAATGCAATTTACTATCATAATGAGTGTCCTTCTAAATAAAGTTAATTTAGAGTTGAAGTATAATTAAGGTATAATGCGCGAAGACTACATACGCCATGCTTTATCAGTAGAAAAAATAAATTTTATAAATTTTCCCAGTTTTTTTTTATTCATACAATCACCTAGTACATCTTTTGCTTATAATTCTTTTAAGACTGTGCCACACATCATTAAATAATTAACTCATTTTAACCCAGTAAATATTAAGTTTAGATTTTTCACTAATTGTATATCTTCTTTATACTACCTTCGTTCTTGAGTTGGTTGTTATGTGCGTTACCTTATTTTAAAAAACATTTAAAATAATTCTGTGTCTTTAACACTTTAGCATTTTATTTACTTCAAATGTAGGATTTATAAACTTTTTTCCCTTTTAATTTTTACCCAGTGTCTAAGCAGAAGCTAGAATTAGATGAAAGATGATTTTGCATCTGCTACAAGACTTTCTCATTGATCCAAGTAAGTGTTCTTATTTTAAACACATGCACGTGTTACCGCAAAGGAATGACAGGATTTAAAACATTTATCTTTCCGATGCTATGACATACAGTGTATCCGAAACAAAGGAACCAAATTTGAACAGTCGATTTAAAAAAAAAAAAAAGCTTAAGCACTATGAGGTGATACTGGCGAGATTTGGCAACTGAATTCACAATTTACCAGCATTTATTTTTATTTTATTACTCTATTTCATTTTTTGCGTCTGATGCACCTGATCTTTTTATGAAAGGACAGAAGGCAAAATTGCATCTACATAAGAGACATGCTGTTCTCTGATATGACATACAGAGCACAAATCTGCAATAAAATTGATTCATATTGACCAAACTCCGCTCCGTAACTCAAGAATGCTCTAAAGTCTAAATAACGCTTTGAGGTCTCTGATGCCTCATCCACAACCTCCTGGTAAATACAAAAACCTACATGCGTGTTATTAGACGGGACCACACACCTTATTAAACTGACAAATCCATCCTGTATTTCAATGTCTTCAACTAAAATGGGAACTATTCGTCAGTTTATTTTTCTTTAAACGTTCTCTTTAACTAATAAAGGTGAACAACGATACTCTTTTGCATTGTTTTCTTCTGTTATGATTATATTTCACTCGAAATCCAAGTTTTCGTTCATTCTGACTGGGATTTTCTGAAATATTCACATTATTTTTAATTATTACTTATTTTTTGGAAACCACACACACACACAGTGTAAGCATAATACTAAATATATATATATATAGGTATGCACATATAAATTTACATGTATTTCCGCAAGTAAATTTATTGTTATTATTATTTTTTTTTTTTTCATGACCTCCTCTGCAGACAGTACCAACAACATTTTGACTCATAACAGCTATGTTCCGGGTGTCATTGTCGCAGTATATGTCTTTTATACCAAGTTCTTTGGGCCTGCTCTTATGAAATACAAACACCCTTACAATTTGCAGAAAGCAATGATCATATTCAATTCACTTCTGGTTGTTGGGAACGCATATGCAGCAGTAACAGTAAGTATGACTTTGAACATTATATATTTTAGAGTTTCGAGTACCATTCTTAATTATCTGAAATAAATAACTGTTGTTGTCCGTGTACAAGGCTGAGCAGTCCGTGTCGGAGTAGGGCTGTTGTTATAACAAAGAGGCCACAGTCGGCTTTAAATCAAGACTTTTTTTTCTTTTGCCAACTCTCTATGCAATTCTTTTTAACTGCTGACCAGTTGGTTCGATAACTTGTATAGCTATGCCTATTCGTCAACAGAAATCAATCATTGACAACCAGCTGTCTCGATTACTTTTTAAATTTTTCTTTTTTTATAGTAACTCCTTGCTACCTGCCCCGACCAGTTCGATAGCTAATTTTATTAACTTTCTTTGAATAACTAACAACTTGATTACTCAATTTCTGATTGATCGGTTTAGGCTATCTGTTAAATGCTTATTTTTGATTTGAAATGAGTGCAGCCTATTCAATTTCCTTTGTATTTTCAGTTATTGATATGGAGTCTAAAGTACTGGCACATACGTTGCGACTTTAAACACCAAGAAAATTACAAGGTTGCCATCGAAGTATGTATTCTTAGTGTCTCATAGATGATTGTGCTATATATGTGGAAGTGGAGGACAACCTGGGAAATGAAATTTCATTCTGTCAAACTTTGCTTGGCGAAAAAAAAGAGTGTAAACCCTGTAAAATCCCGGTCCTCAGACATGACAGCGGATTAATGGTGGATTTTAACTACACAACCATTTTACTTTTAAGTTTATTCCTTTTAAATATACATAAATAAGCAGTTTACACACTTAAAATAGTAATAATGGATTAATTTCTTACCTTCTAAATATTCAGAGCTGAATTTAACTCTAAGTAGCCCCAAATATTTCCTTTAAAAAAATGAAACAAACCTTCATTTAAACCCAAATTAAATCATCTTGATCGAGAAATAAAATAATTTAGATTTAATGTTCTCACAATTTTAAAATCTACTTTTCTAAAAGAAGAATTTTTTATTTTTAGAGTATTTTTCCTCAATGTTTGCTAAGAGCTTTCGTTGTTGGGGACATAAATGACGTTCCTGTAATGAAGCTTTTACGCATTATACTATATTAGCACGATCCTACGGAATCCGATAATAGATGGCAGCACTGAATTTTTTGACTCTGCACAGCGCTGAGCCTTGTAGCTAACGATTCTACAATTTCTACTTACGTTTAAATAAATTTCCTTCACTATACTTTTTTAATGGCTTTATCATTCAATAAAACTTGGACACATAACCAATTAACAATCTCGCATAGCTCACAAGGAAGGAGAGCAATTTATAACGCAAACCACACCACATTTTTGGGATGATTTTACTAGGGTTTTGAACAGTGCAAGGGCGGATCCAGAAGTTGTTCGAGGGAGGGACGGTTGACTTTTCCTACTTACTTCAAAATATGTATACTGGTTTATAAATATTGATCACAAAAGCTTCGGACTTCAATTTCGAAACTTTTCCGAGGGAAAGCCCAAATTTCCTTCCTTCATCACCATTATTCGTCTAAAATTAAGTTTTTTTGAGCTTCAATGTTGAAAATTTACTCGTGAAGAGTACCTCAAGGGAAGGGCGATCGCCCCCATCGCCCCTCCCTTGTATCCGCCCCTGGCCGAGTGAGGTAGGAGGGGGGCATAACCCAACCCGCCATGAAGCAATAAAATCACGTGTATGAACACACATGCAAAGGACTAAAATTACGTTTTTCGATCATTGATTTCGAAATGTTTCAAGTCCCACGCCCCTCCCCCTGAATTGATTTTTGCTACACCACTGGGGGTTTCTCCGTTTCGGAGGTTTGCACCATTTTCGGGGGTTGGGCCATCTCCCGGAGGGCACACCCTCTCCCAACACTTTGTATGTTTCTAATTTTACAAAAATTTAAAAAAGCATATGTTTGAGTGCTATGCAATAAGTCACGAAAATTTGAATCTGAGCAAAATGTTGCTATTATACTTATTACTAACCTTTTTTTTTTCACAGAGAAGTTATGATCATAATTTTTTTGTTCATTTTGATTTTTTTTCCTTGCGTCATTTGATGTTAGATTAATTTTACGTTTTTATTAAATGCTCCAAGTACAGAAAAAATTTACTAACCAAATTTATAAGAAGTTTTTCTCATCAGATTCAAATGAATTTCCACTTTTTCTTTTTTGTGATATTTTTTCATCTTTCTTTAATATTCTGAATATTTTATGGCGTTGTACAAATTTTAGGAGAGCATGAATTATTGCTGGCCTCTTTACTTGCTGAAGTATGCTGAACTAATGGATACAGTAAGTTTTTATTTCATTTTATATAATTTTATTTAGTTATTTTTTTTCATTTTGCAAACCTTTTTCGATTAAAATGTGGTTTTTGATTTCAAAAAAAGGCGGGGGGGGGGGGTAAGAGGAGAATTAAATACGAGTAGCAAACTGATTTTTTTTTTGCGCATATGATTATGAACAGCGAAACAATGAAATGCAATGTGTATGAATTTTTGAAATGAAAAAAAAATCAACAGCGTAAAAAAATAAATAACTGGAAAACTTTTGCCGCATAATATGTGCATACTAAATATATGAAAAATCGTACGTTGTAACACACTAAATTTTATGCATCTAATTCAAAAATGCATAACTAGCTTTAAAATATATTCTTATTTTTTAGAAAAAAAAAAGCCTTTGTATTTGCAATAAATGACTGGTGAATGTATATCTTCTAAAATTTTCTCTTTCATATAACTTTACGTAATACTGTTTTGTTTTCCCCCACAGTTGGCAGAAGAGGGAAATATCAACCTATTAAATATTCCCACTTTTGATATTAGATATTGTTCAGAAAGTTAAAAAACTCAAAAATTCACCATCGTCGAATATTAAAACACAATGAATGCTTTTAATGAATTTTTAAAAGCATTGATGAAGGCAGCAGCTGACGGTAACTACCTGGTAGCATCAGCCTTCCTGCATTGCATCTATTCTAGCTTTTCTTTGCGAACTCTTTTTCCTTTTCGTTATCAATTAGCTCAAATCCAAACATCCAGCCAGAGATTTCCCCGTCGCGAGGAGTCTAAAAATGATTTTGAAAAAAAAAAATACACCAAAAAAATTTACAAATGATGCATTCATGTGGGTCATTCCAGCGAAAATGATACAAATCATGTCCGAGACTTTGGAATTTTTTAAAATCAATTTTAATAACTACCACCCATTAAGTGTATTTTTTATTGGTTCTCCATTTAAATTGGTGTCATCAAGTATCAATTGATTAGGCATAATCCATTTAGAAAGGACACAAAAAAATCATCTTTGTCAGAAGAAGGAGAAAATGATGTGTCCCAGCTTCAAATTGCTAAAATTTTGAATGTGATTTGAAATTAAACTGAAATGTAACAACAAAATAAATTACACTGCACTTCACAAGAGATGCTTCTGACACCATTTCTGCAGATTATTACACAAAGGAAAAAAAATTTCCCCCAAAACACTATTATTTATCCATGTCCCCAGATGTTCTATGTTTCGAATTGTCTACTCTGTTACAAGCCTTTTGGAAATAAAATAACCAATTGCATTCAATCTTATATATATTTTAAAAATATAGGTAGTATAACTGCCGTGATTAGCTTGCTACATTGAATTATGTAGTCAACAACCAGGGTGAGCTTAATTCTTTTCTTATGGTAGTTAATTTGAACTGTTGGATGTCCACTCTGTTGCAGTCGATTTTATGATGAACAAAATAAATTTTTTCTTGAAATTGCAGACAGACTTACAATTTTAGGCTGTTTATTCCACTTTATGCTTGTTCTGTGATTCTAACTTTTCTTTGTGATTATAAAGATATTTTTAAAGGCTTATTTGTCCATTCTGTTATATGTCCACTCTGTTAGACAAAGAGATCAAAATATTTAAAATCCTTTCATAAATGAGTCATGTACTAGTTATTTACACTTTATTATACACAAATAAATCGAAACTCGATAAAAAAAATATGATTAGTTGATGGAAATTATTTAAATTGATAATCTTCAGTAAAGAGTTTCAGACATGATCTGCACCATTTTCGCTGGAATGACCCATGTATGTTATTCTATCACATAATTAAAATTTTGAAAAATTGAATATGTCGCTGTTTGAATTCTGAAATTTAAGCAAGTGTTTATTTTCTTTACATTAACACGAACTTGCGTTAGAATAAAATAAGGGTGTGTAGGAATCGGGATTTTCGCCCTTTTTTGAGAAAAAAAAAAGTTAATAGCATAAAAGAAATTAGAAAAAAGTTCGAGATCTGCTTTTGTTCTGTAAATGAGTTTGAACTCTTACATTTGTCCACTCCGTTTGAACTTTTCCATAAAGTATTCTTTTTACATGTACGAATTGTTTTTAAAAAAATGTAGAAAAAAATAGCCATGTTTTCCCTTTAAACAATACACTAAGTTCATTATTAGGCATTGCCATCAGATTTTCATTCATATAGCATTTGTAGGAAAAAAGTTATTAGATTTCATGTTTATAGCATTACATCTTAAATGTATTGGTAAAATATTGTTATTAATGTTAATTTCACCAAGAGTGTTATAATAAGTAATGAGTATTATAAATGCATGTGTGTGTTTAGTATATGTGTATCTTAAACGGGAAGAAAATGATGAACTCATCAACAGGTCTTCTTCGTGCTGAGGAAGAAGCACAAACAAATTTCCTTCCTGCATGTATTCCATCATAGTGCAGTGTGCTTATACTTTTGGAGAATACTAAAGAACCGGCAGCCTAGTAAGACTTTTTAAAAAGATATTTTAAAAACTTCTTAATCCTTTGACATATAAATTACATGGAACTTGATTAAACCGAAGAATACCATTTAATTTCGCTCAACTGAACAATTACGTAAAATATGAGAAAATCTATATTTTATTTTCGGATTTTTATTAATAAGTTTAGTGTTAATAAAGAACATCTAAATAATATTTAAAAAAATAGTAATTTTAGGCTTGTCCAAGTCTACAGTGGCACATAAACTGAATGACGTGTCAGACTAGCCATTGTATGTAAAGGGGTTAATGTATATATCATTAACTGATAGCATGGTTTTTTTTTTTTTTTTTTTAATATTCACGACTGTTAATTTACTAGTGCTTGTTGCATGCTCCTATACTCAAGTTCTGGGCACATTATGTTTTCGGTATATAGGGAAAGGGACGGGTAAGTTGCGAAACATATGCAAAATGTTTCTCTACTCTCCATAAATACTTGATTAGGTTGTTTTAAAGCTCATACCACTAATTTGCTGGTGCTAGTTGCAGGTTCCGTCACAAGCGTTTTTGGGTACATAATGTTCTCTGTATATAGAGATTGGTAAGTTACATAACATATGCAAAATGTTTCTCTTCTATTCGTAAATACTTTAGAAAGTGGTGTAAAAGCTCATGTGGAGCCAGGGGATGTATTAGACTCTTAATGGCATATAAGTTAACACACAAGGTAATACGGCTTAAAAACCAGTTTCTATATGGTTAACCTTCAACCCCTACTTTGTCGTTACGTGCCTCATTTTCATAAATAACATTAAAGTATTACTATGTAGACGAACAAACTATCGCAGTAATCTGCAGAAGAGCTTGAAACATCTAAGATTTGTGTTCCGATACACCCTGAAAATTCTAAAAATCCATTTCATTGTCAAAAGTTATTCACTTTTTATGACGCCGTTTGAAGAATTCATAAATTCTTACACGATAGACTGTTATGCAGACCTATGCGTAATAAAATTATTTTCCCTTAGGTTTTTAATACTAAAAGGTCAGTACCTACACCCAAAGTTCTGCAGATGATGAAATCAGGAGGTTATTTGGCTTCATACGCGCAAATCTTGTTGCTTAGACAGTAATGCTTCCAAAGTAGCAGAACTTGATTTCATAACTCGTCATTGTATTACCTTCGTAAAACAAATGAGGGAGCGAAAAATACCCAAACGTACATGTATATTTATGGGGAGTTTCTCTGACTGATTGTGAAGTTTCGTTCCGTTTCACTACGCTATTCCGATTGAACCCCATTTTACGATACGTAACAAAAATTCATATAATTTCAAATGTGTTGTTCATTGTAAAAGTTGTAAAAGTGTTTGCTAAATGGTATCACATTTAGTTAGATCTTTTAGTGTAAAAGCGATATCAAATAGTAGCTGAGCACTTGCATTTTTCTTCCAAAAGAAAAATTTGCGAAATGTTTTTTATAGTAAATCTTTTACAAGTAGGTACACCACTTTTTTAATGAACGACACAAATATTGCAGAACTTATCACTCAGAGTTAGAATACTAAATTTCATTGATTGTGACTTCTTTTTCAGGACTTTCTATTGATAATTTTTTTTTTAACTACTACTTCTCCTTGACTCATTATGTATTTCATGTGATACTTTAAGGTTTCTACATGTACATTGTGCTGACTATCAATTCCTTCGTGCACGTGATGATGTATTTTTACTACGCTCTTGCTGCAGTTGGTCCAAAAGCCAGAAAATACCTGTGGTGGAAAAAATACATCACTACAATCCAGATAGTAAGCATGAATTTTTAGATATTAGAGTATCGATACGAAAGAGGATTCGTTTTCAACAGTTTAAAAACGACCTGTTCCAAATTTCCCAACTATTTCATACTAACTTCCATTTGCAACTTTTTCTTAAATATTTCTGGATATTTTTTTTTTTTTTTTTTTGGCGACTGGCGAGTGACAGTTTATTATAGCTCGCTGCAATACTGTAAATGATATTTCATTGTACTTTCCGCTCATCCAACTATACAGGGTCCTCCCGTTTAGCCTTTAAGACCTATATTTCCGCCAACGTTCGCCCTAAATGCTAACTTCTAGCAGCAAAAATGCTCAAAATAAGGTACAGAGTTAAAATATTCAGTTTGAAACGAAAAAGAAAATTGTTTAAAAATACGAAATCTTACTTTTTATTTTTATCCCATTTCCTTGTTATTTTCCTAAGGGAAAAAATCCACATTGAAGAATAATACTAACACAAAAAAAAATTGACAGTACGACCAACATTTATCAAAACAGAACGCAGCGCTTCGTGACTTATACCATTTTAAGCTAGTTTTCAATTACACCTTTTGAGGTAAAATGCAGCGACTGAAGAAGGTTGAAAATTGTACGTGTACAGAATCTATATTCAAGTTTTACGAACTTTTGCAGTTTGTTTTTACTTAGCAATGCATGACATTTACGCTTATTTTTCAATTGCAATGAAAAATATATTGTTTTACATAAACAACTTATTATTCTTAAGAAATGGCGATATGTTCCAGTCTAATCTTCTGCGCGTTTCTTAAGGTTTTGAATTCTAATGTCTCTGAGTTTTGGGTACAAATGTTTCAAATTTTTTGTATTGGTGATATTTTTCATATAATTTTGCACTAAATATAATTATCAGGAAATAGTTGTTTAAAGAGTTAGATTTCCTTTTTTTTTTTTGCACTAAACATTTTTTTTTCGTTTGAAACTTATATTACCTTAACTCTGCACCTCATTTGGAAAGTTTTTGGTTGTTGAAAGTATGCGTTAAAGACCAACGGTTGCAAACAAAAAAAGGCCTGGCAGGTTAGACGGAAATACCCTCTTGCATTTATTCCAGTAACACGTTTCTAAAAATAAATATCCATTAGAACATCTCTCAAAAAATGTATAGCAAAGTTAGACTTTAGTAATTAGTTAGCTTTTGTTAGCATTTAAGGAAAAGAATCAATTTTGTCAGTTCGAAAATAATGTATCTTTTCGTGTAAAAAATATTCGAACTGCTTTAAAAGTTTCCGTTTCTCCCTTAGGTCCAGTTCCTCACAATAATTGCTTACATGGGCCATGCACACCTCACTGGTTGCGAAGTCTTGAGCACTTTGGATGCCTCCATCATGGCAATTGTTTTTGCCCTTACTGTTTTATTTCTAAACTTTTATGTGAAAACATTTCGGAAATAAATCATTTTTCATGAAATTCGAATTTTTTTTGTTTTTCCTCCACTTAAAAAAAATAGTTATCGCTTTAAATACAAATGTGCTGTAAAATCTTTATACTTTATTTGAAATTTAAGAAAGATAATTACTTCATAACATTTTATTAATTTTAAAACACTCGGTCCAGACAGTTACGTGTTTACAGAGAAATGCCCTTACACATGATGTATTTGCTTTATATATAATAGCATAACGTTTAAAACCATTCCAAATAATAGGGTACTTTTTGCGTGATATTGGATGGGAGTAAAAATATATAAAGATAGTCTGGAGTATACGCAAAAATATAATTTTTAGAATGATGTGTAATGAACTATAGAGCATAGAGATGGGATATAAAAAGTTTCAAAAAATAATATGACTCAAATAAAATTTCGAAACCTGACTGCCATCTTTGATTGCAAGAGCTTTGATTTGACAAACAGTCTGATTTTTTATTAGCATTGTTTGAGTACTGTTTAACCTGAAATTCCAATTACTTGTAACTCCAAACACAACATTTCATTATATTTCTCAAAGTTCAAAACGTTTTTCAATTTTCTGTATTATGAATCTTCATTTTGAAGGCATGCGGCTTAAAAACAAAGTTTTACAAGTAAAACGTACATAAAAATTGAGATTCTATTGTTTTGAAAATGCACCAGGAAAAACGTTTCTACAAGTGTTTAGACTTAGGGAGTTATCTAGCACAAATCGAACTTTGTTTTTTTCTCAAAAACAAATTTTACAAGCTGTAATCTAGTATAAAACTCGTTTGCTGAAAGATTACCCTCTTTAAATGTAGGTTTATACCAAGCAATCGAAATTCACAAACATTAACAATATTTTATTATCAAAATTTACAAAAAATACAACAACGTGCATTCAGAATGCTTACAAATTAGAACTATATGAAATACATCTCATTTATTAAAATTTAATGAAATTCATTTGTAAATATATAAACCAGCAGCTTAAAAAAGGTAGAATAAAAAACTAATACTTATTAAAATGGAATATTTCCTTTAAACGGTATAAACTTCTTTTCTAGCTATTTTTATGTATATACTTGTACATTATTTTTAAAACAGCACTTCATTATTTTCAAAAAAGCTGTAATATTGGTTTCATAACAAATACTCCAAAGATTTTTGACTGTTTTAAACCAACATTTTACTGAACTAATCAATCGTAAACATGATTATCCATTTGTTATCTACTACAAATTTATTATTACATTCTGCTTTAGATGATTAAAGCAAAAGTATTTCATGATTTCTTTGACATCTTAAAATTTACTGGTTTCTGTTTTAAACTCTGAAGAAAAATGACACAAACTAATCCTCTAAATATTTTAGACAGTTAATTTGCGAAACGAAAAATATTTTCACCTTCCTAATGATCTTATGTATTTCACAAACTTGAAACTTCTTATGAAACGAATACCTGAACAGTTTTAGCAAACTTGATCTTTAACGTAAACAATGATAGTCCAATATAAATATTATGTACAATGATATACCTGAACCACATGTTCCTTGCCCGCGAAGAGCTTATGTCATTAACAAATCAAGAGAAAGTGATAGTGGCCCTCTACGATACCGCAATAGTGAAAACAAGACAACAAGTAATAGGAAGAAACGGTTACATCATGCTTTTCAGCTTATTCGTTTACAGTCTGATACTGATGCTTCATGACAATTGAAAGATTCGTACAAACATAAATCGATAATGAAACTAAAATAGTTGAGAACTGCTGCTACTTGTTCATCATACAGTAATAGGGGCACAAAATAAATAGCTCACTTAGTATGGAATCGGCATGTGGCATTTAAACTCTAAGGGTACCCAAGCTGCTTAATTACTGTTTCATTAAAATACATGGCAAACATAAAAGTAATATTTAATCTAGACTACATATCGATGCAGCAGGCCATACCAAATCA